>JAQGAK010003960.1:0-13450 GCA_034696945.1 Lipothrix lubbocki
CAAAACGCAACATGTCCCCTTTTAATACTGGCCCAAAATCATATAAGCTCCTTTTGTAGTTTGTCTGACGATATGTTCAGCCGTCTAAACTGAAGATAAACGAAAGATTTAGCAGAAATACCTTTTTATATTGGTAATGCATGTTTAGGTTACATCTATATTGATTATGTATATATGCACTTATATAGGTACTATAAGTATATATATACTTATAGTACCTATAGTTACTTTAATTCGTTCATCCACCAGATCGTTAAATAAATTGTATCGAAATGAGATTTTAGAACACACTTTCTAGTAAATAAAATTACGGATGAAGTCAAAACTATTTTGTAGAAAATTTAAACAAAAAGTAGGCAATTTATTCTCTTTATTTCAGAAATTATTTCCGTCATCACCTGTTCATTGACAATCTCTGTCTGTTTCTATTTGGGACAATACTCAAAACTATTTGGTAGATTTATAAAAATTTTATACTTTTTAGACTTTACAAAAATAAAAAAAATAGAATTTTCAAATATAATGCAAAAATACAATATTGTAATTACTACGGTACATAATAAACATAAACCTTAGTAAACACACTAAATTAAAAACTTTTCAAACATAAAAGTGTTTTTAATACTGTAAAAAATACTTGATTTTGACTTTCCAGACAACCACAAATCCAGTACATATTAAAGAGGAAAAGTTGCGTAAATATCCGGTTGCATGTGCAAATGTAAAGGAATTGCAAAAGAACAAAATTAAAAATTATGTAAAGCTGGAAATTTTAATGATATAATAATTCTACGTATATCATTTATGCATGAAATATTGTCTGCATAATGTTCATATAAAAATAAAAAAAATTCATTTAACTATTCGGTCTAAAAAATCATTTAAATGTACATACATGTTAAATATATACATATACTATCGCCATACATTTAATCTATTTAACTAAATTAAATGCTATAATTTCTACCTTACATTAATGAACAAAATGTAAAATTGCATAATCACGCTCATCCGCTGTCTTTTAAAAGGAAATGACTACCCATATATAGTTGCATCTTCATATTTGAAAAAATGCAAAAAAAGTAAATAACAATAATTTCACTTCCTTTCTATACATTTATAATATGCATGATAAGAACTACTAGAAAGGTTTCTTGACAAGATTGCACGGCAACAATTAAAAAAATAACATTTTATACACTCTGCCTACTAAATGCGTACACACGTAATTCTTTTGTAATGTCAGTAAACCACGTACGCAACAATTTAAACGCACGAATGTATAAATTCTACAAAAAATCGGAGGAGCAGTGTACTGTTAAATTTTTTTTACACAAAATTGTAAAAAGTCCCAGTAACTAAAACTAAATTATATTCTTCATGGTTATCTCCCTTGGACTGCCACAACTTGCTGATCGTAGTTGGCGTTGGTATTTGGGGAAAACGATGACTGGAAATTAGCGTGTCCATCAGTGAAAATTACGCGTTTCTTCTTCTTTTTAATCCTATTGTTATTATTATTATGGTTGTTATTGTTATTGTTGTCTTCCCCTAATTCCGTCTTAAAAATATCTTCAAGCAGTGCTGTGTCATCCAGGGGATGCTTATTATTGCTCGATGCCTCTACTAATACGTTTTGATCATTAGCGATTAATCCAATTCCAGGCTGATGAATCACATCTTGATTAATACTTGCCAGGGATAATTCGGCATTATTATTATTGAGATTTAAAATTTGCTGCTGTTGGGAGTCATCCAAGGATTCCCAGGGGAAGGTCAGAGGGAAGGAAGCGTCAGCCGGTGCCTTCACTTTTTGAGTGACCTGTTGGGAATATTCCGTGTTTGGGTATGGAGCGCTGTAGCCGTAGGCTGGAAAATTATAAAAACAATAATTTTATTAATTTTAATTAGTACATTAATGAATTTACTAATTTAAATAATAAATACGCAATTTCATAATTAATTCCATTTAATTCTAGATCGAAAATTACAAATTTCTAACTGCCGTCATGAAAATTCTATTAATAACTATTAATTGAAATATTGAACGTTAAATACAAAATCCAAAAACAATACTTAAATTATGGTATTCTTAATTACGCTTTTTTGCTGATTTTTACCAAATTTCTCTTCTAAACATCATTCACCTTTTTTTCTAGGCCGAAAATAAATAAAAAATTGAATTAACCGCGAATTTGGGAATTCGCCATACAGCTCTCAGAAAGTCACAGAAAGTCGTAATTTCTACGATTTAAAACTTTAACAACAAATCTGAAATCATTGTTTGGGATTTCGGATATTGGATATGCAGCATGATTTTAATTTGTCATCGTTGAATTTATTATCATTAAATTAACTGAAAAAAAGTTTAGGCATCGGTTGGATTAGAATAGAAATACAATAAGACATTTTTTGCTTGAAATTAAATTTTTTGCCAGAGGGAGAAGGATAAAAGCATGATGCGTGAAACACCAAGTGTGCCGATCTTTCGACGGACATTCTTTATTTGTGGGCTTCGATCATTATTATAGAAAATCGAGAAAATATTTAGATTTGAATCGCTGCATTATGCGCTTTCTGTTCTTGCCTTTCTGATCGCAGATCGGTGAGTACAGATAATGTATAAGATTCTTACTCCTAAGTTCGATACACATTGGAGACGTGATGATGCTGACACAATTGAGGAAAAGCAAAAATTTATTTTAGACACATGATCGATTACGATTACCATCGCTTTTACTTACGTTGTCCGTTGTGACCATGCAGCTGCATCTTTTGTTCCCCAGGATTGCTGTGACTAGAGTGGGGATTCGAACTCCATGACTCACTATAGCTGTAATAGCCCTTTTTGCCCCCTTGATGGCCTTTCTTGCCCTTGCCATGCCCACCGTGACCTTTTCCATGACCGCCACCATGTCCACCACCATGACCACTATCATGGCCATAGCCTCCATGTCCATGACCGCCTTGACCGTAACCTCCTTCATGTCCTTTACCGTGACCACCTCCATGCCCCCCTCCATGACCACCGCCATGATCACCTCCATGACCATAACCTTTCTCATGTCCATGGCCACTTCCTCCACCATGACCACCCCCGTGACCATGCCCTCCTCCATGACCATAACCTTTCTCCTGTCCATGACCACCCCCGTGACCATACCCTCCTCCTCCATGACCACCCATGTCATGCCCGTAACCTTTCTCATGTCCATGGCCACCCCCACCATGACCATAGCCTTGCTCATGTCCACCACCTCCATGACCGTAGCCTTTTCCATGACCACCTCCTCCGTGACCATAGCCTTTTTCATGACCACCTCCTCCATGACCATATCCCTTTTCATGACCACCTCCTCCGTGACCATATCCCTTTTCATGACCACCTCCTCCATGACCATAGCCTTTTTCATGACCACCTCCTCCATGACCATAGCCTTTTTCATGACCACCACCGCCATGTCCTTTACCATATCCTCCATGACCGCCTCCCTCATGACCATAACCGGCATGACCACCGCCTCCATGACCTCCACCTTTATGACCATGACCACCTCCATGTCCATAGCCATCATCTCCTTTGTGTCCACCATGGCCACCTCCATAGCCACCATGACCCCCTCCGTGGCCTTTCCCATGACCCCCACTCCACCCTTCCCAACCTCCCCCGCCATGGTTTCCATTCCCTTTATTTTTCCCCTTATACACGCTTATCCAAGTGCCCTTGCCTTTATGTTCATTGTTGCCCCCTTTCCAGCCCTTCCAACCCCAGCCGTCTCCGCCGCCATAACCGCCGCCGCCCCAACCCCAGCCGTCGTCCCAGCCCCAGCCTTGTCCTCCATGTCCTCCACCTCCTCCATGTCCTCCACCTCCTCCATGTCCGCCTCCTACCAAGAATATTCTTTTCTAATAATCTTTTCAAGTTAATATGGACGGCCGAATGGAAAAATTCAGCACAATGCTAGTAGCCAAGAAGTTATTTAGTTCTGGCAGCATTGAGAATTATACATACATTACATACACACACAACTTACATTTGTATTAAACAACATACTTAATATACATATTAAAGATTAAGACCAAAAATAGAGAGAGACACATACGAGATTAGTATACACATTAGAAGTTACTGTTATTTCAGTGGTTATTCGGTGATGAGGAACGTGGTTAGTAAGTTTGGTTTGACACAATAAGTAAATTACATGAATGATGATATCAGTGGCTTCAAGTATAATATATTGAGTGAGTTAGTGCGTGAAATTGAGTTGATTGCTTGTGAGAAGCGGAGCTAAAAAAGGAGGAGGATTTTAATACGTCAAAATCTACGGATTGTTGAATTCCGCCATAATAATAAAACTAAGCGTCCTTCACATATGTTTAGGTTTGTTAGTGTTCTATTATTAGTATTGTTAGTTTGTACGTATAATAAACGCATCTATGTATAATATGTTTTTTGTTCAAATAAATGTTGTTGTGGGTTACCTGCGGGTTTTTTGTAGTAATGGTGATAGGCTGAAAGAAAACAGTATATGCACATTAGTTTCTCTGTTTCTGATCACATTCCGCATGTGATGTTAATGGCAATCATGTCAGTGTGCTCTTCAGTGTTGTATTATTCTCTTCATTTTGTCATGTATTTGTTACACATCTCATATACATATATATCTATACGATTATCATATCTATCTCTACTCATATCATGGTTTTCATTTATTATTATCTATTTTACCTACATTTCCTTATTATTGTTTCCTCATAGTAAACACATCAAACTCTGAGATATTTGCAGTTCATTAGCGCATGCATCCCTTACATATGTAGGAAAATAGTTCAGTATTTTAATAGCGATATTACATTCCTTGTTTCTAGCTCTTGCCACAAATACATCCTGCTGCTCATTTTGGGAATTGTGTAAGCTGGCCAACCATCCGGAAAATATAGTGCCACACATGTATAATTTTGTATTTCGCGTATTTATGCTAATGATTTTACAATTATTGGGAATTTTTTTCGGAACTGTCATACGGGCTATTTTTGTATTACCATTTACATTGTTGCTGCTTGGCAGATGACAAAGGTGTTATTTTGCATTCAAAGTTTGCTGGTTTGTAAATAAAAAGGTATTATTTTTTATTACAATTTTGCTGTTTTGTATTCAAAAGGTGCTATTTTGTACTAAAGCTGTGTTATCTTATATTAAATAGGTGTTATTATTTTCATTGTAAATTATAATTTAAAAATAGATTATAAATGCTACTACGTAATATACGTTATTTTGCGCGACCTACCTGAACTAATTAGAATTCAATGAATGTAATATTCCAAATTATGTATTTCAATAGAAATACCTGAATAAACAAGATATTGCAGCGGCAGTGTCGGTAAAATAATTTTCAAATTTCCAAAAAAATTGAATTAAATGTAAATATGATCTAAAATGGCTTTTAAACTAAAATTTAGGTCATTATCTATTTACACGCTTGTTATTAAAAATAGAACGTAATGCTTATGTACACACGAGTATAGACTTGAGGTTTTACACATATTCATCCCGCTTGGTTATAAACCTCAAAATACATAATACCTACATAAGGACCAAATTTACAGCACAAATTGCAATTTAAATGTCAGAAGAGTGTTTCCACAAACACAAAACTATATATGTAGAATGATCCTATGTACAATAGAGGCATGTGTACAATGGACAAATGACACGCTAAACCTCGAATTTAGCAAATTCCACTTGCTATAGTACAATGTAGATGCATATATAGAGATTATTTATATACAAAAATGCACATACGAAAAATATTTATATGTAAATACATACAGGAAATTTACATGTAAATACATAGTGAAAAAATATTCGCATAGATACATAGGACAAATGTTTGTAAGTAAAAACATATAAGAAAAATATTTATGCGCACAGGAAATTTTTATATATGTAAATGTGTACAAAATAATTATTTGTATGTAAACACACTATAACATCGTCATTCTAAATGCTCTTTTCATCGATTAATCCATGTAATTTGACAAAAGCAATTGTGAATTGGAAAGCCTGAAGTCTGTGTCTGATTGTGATACGTCGGTTATATGCAGACACAATCGAAACAAATACGAATTTGGTTATATACGAATAGATATAATATATACATATATGCCTATGCATATAAGACATTACATATAAATACAGATATCATCAGGGATGACGATGACGACTACGACGACGGCCGGCGTGAAAATATATATTTTCAGTACAATTCAAGGATAACGTCAACGACTTTCAAGTTTCATTGCATTTCTTCGGCAAAAATCTGTACTTTTGAAGCTAAAAGCGACGGTTCAGTTATTACAACAATGTTAATTCTGAGGATTTTCAACGAAACGCTATACTTGCTGTATATAAGGAATGCAAAAATATATTCTTATATACAGCCTGTATCTTATATACTTATACACATTCAAAAGCTGTACAGGGAAAAATTCAAAATTATGCTGTGGGACACTGAGCAATTTAATTGAGACGTCCCTATTAATGCAAAATGCAATATGCAGGTGTGCTGCCTATGTGCTCACAAAGGAATCGTACGAGATGAGCGGGAGACAGAAGAGAGAAGATCGTGTATACAGTATATTACTGTGGAAGAGCTACTAGGGCTTACATATATCTTCAGTAGATAAAATTAACTTCATAGCCATTAAACCCACATGTTCCGCACAAATCAATGATAATTGTGAGAATCGCTTTTTTTAAAAGAAAACCGAGGGTGGAAAGAGCGAATGTCTTCATTTTCATTTGCATCGATCTTGGTTTGATTTGGATACTGTGGATACATATGGGAGCTCTTCTTTTTAAAATACATGTATATTTAATATACATATATTTATTTATAAAAGGTAATAATACATATATGATAGCTTCATTATACGGACGTATCCCTATACCTATACTTGTTCTACTACACAGTTCTGGTCGACCGGCCAGAGTCCTAAAAATGTAAAAGTGACCCAATGTTCACGATCATCCGTAGACACTGCCACCAACCACCGTCCTATGACTTCATTAATGGCTTCACTTTTGGTTTCAATCCTTAAAGCATTAAATTATATGTATGTCCATGTAAAATATATACACTTATTACTTACGATTACATTAACACACGGCGTACTTAATCTATAATATAATGCGGACATTTATAAGAAATTGCTCCTATTTTCTTTTTTTCCGCTGTGATTTCCTCATTTTAATACAAATCTGACAACTTTGTTTAAAAAAAGAATTTATACAGTCAACATATGAATCGTCGTTGAAAAAGGCAAATATAACGATCTACACAGTTGCTAAAAAGCAATAAGAATGACTGCGATTAAAAGAAATTTCACAAATATTCCAATGCAAAACTGATGACTATGTCGTTTAAAAGCATGGCCGATTTGTTTAGATTGTCATGAGTATAGCGCATTTATACGGCAAAAGCAAAATCCCGCTGTTGCTGCTATGGAAAACTGCTGATTATAGTCTTATTGCATATGTTGTAGAAAGGGGAAATATTCCAGCAGTTTCTACCGCTTATGTGCGATTGCAATGGTTAAAATAAACGGGATAGTCACTTTTGCATTCCAAACTTTAAAAATAATATTCGGACGCTGTAGTCATTCTGATTGGATTTTAGCAAGTGTTGTGGAGATAGTTATATTTGCCTCTTTAACCACGCTATATTATTGCATATGTATATAGAATTTGTAAACCGTATTTAATATTGGCACACAATCTTCTTCCTTTTCCCTTTGTCACCTGCTGCTGAGCTCTTAAAATATTGTTTTTTTGCATGTCTTTTTATTTTGGTTTGTCGAATTACCTTTCAATTATATTATTGCTTAATCTATTATTATATTATTATTTTAATGCGGTTTGCCTGCAAGAAGCGTTATATTTTTTTTATAAATTGGATTATTATTTTATTGCGCTCATCGTCTTGGAAAGCGTGTTTCCATTAACTATCTAAAGACACGTACCGACTTTGCGATGACAGCCCAGCGTCCCCACAATTGCCTGCAGGAGGATTAGCGAGGAAATCTGTAATAAAGAGGAAAAAAGAAAATATGATTATTATATTAAATTAACTATATTTTTAAGCCTTGTTTTATTTTTTTATATCCGTTGTTGTTATATGATGTAAGATGTTTTTACGCTTATTATTCTTGTTTATTCTCTCACTATATAAACTTGTAAATTCCTATCAATAATTGTTTTCCTGTGCCGCCTGCCTTGCAAATTAAGCTAAAAATTGCAGGTTAATAATGCGAAACGTGGGTTTCGGTCAGAAGGAATAACAGGAAGGCCGTCGTAGTGAGCTTTGATTATTTTGCCGATTGCAGTGGTGAAATTCTCACAGGATTAAATTGAAAGCTGCAACGCCTTAATGAGATAAAGCTGCAGTAATTTACTTGAGATTAGTGATAAAAATAAAAATAAATAAATACAATTTTATAAATATAAAATAAAGCTTAAATAACAAAATTATATAAATAATAAATAAAATACATAATAATAATAAATATAAAATAAATAATAAATACAGAATAAATAACAAAATAATTAAATAATAAATAAAATTCATGATAATAATAAATATAAAATAAAGAATAAATACAGAATAAATAACAAAATAATGAATTTAAAAAATAAATAAATATAAAGTAAATAAATACGAAATAAATTTATACAAAATTAATAAATATAAAATAAATAAATATAAAATAAACAAATATAAAATAAATAAATATAAAATAAATAAATATAAAATAAATAAATGCAAAATAAATTAATACAAAAAAAATAAATACAAAATAAATTAATACAAAATACATCATTACAAAATTAATGAATTTCAAATAAATTAATACAAAAATTAATAAATGCAAAATAAATAAATAATTAGAATTATTAATTAGAAATAATTGCATGAGTTCGAAAATTATGGTGAATCGCAGAAATGGAAAATTCCACACCAAATAATAAACAACAAAATTAATTTAAAACACGAAAAGAAGGTCTAATTTATCAGATTACATCAATGCTACATGGCATTTGGCATGTCTAGTATTTCGAGGCCTGAAAATTATTAATGCTGATGCTAAACTCACCAGAAAGCTCAGTCTTATCAGGAGCGGATGACCGTATCGTCCCATCCTCAGCCCTTATATAGGAACTCTTAATTAGGAACTAATAACAATAATCGCAGATTAGCTTGTGATTTTGATTGAGCGCACTTGTAATGATCCACCCATTAACCGTAATAATTGTTTTTATCGTAAAGTACTATCGTTTTTCGGGATTCAAATCTCTCGCGTGCCTTTATCGATACACAAGGTTTCTCATGCTGAGCGACCAAAACAAACTTTTTGATTTAATCCGAATTAGGAGCAGCAGTATGTGTGTGTCAGCGTATAATCAAACAGATCCTAATGTTAACTAAGTATAAATTGAAAACAAAATAAAATAAAAATGTTTATTTAAAAAAATATGAGCACAATTTGTTTCAATAGGAGCACTAGAAATAATATGAGGATTGTTCCGATTGAGACGGTTGCCTTTATACAGAAGAAGACAGGTAACCTACGGGTATATGTAGCAATATACATATAATGCTTTTCTTCTTCTTGACGTTTTGTTCTCATATATTATTGTGTGGGGAAGGGAATAAGTCTTTGGTTTGGTGCGAGTTAAGCATTCAATTGGGAATAAAAAGACAAGGCATGTGCATCTTCACAGGTGCATCTTTATTAGCGCTGAGTGAGCTGACAGGGTGCAGAATTGCAGGGAGTGAAGAAATAGCATTGCGTGCATATGTATACTTACATGTATTGTATAGCAAATATAGTCGGTGGAGATGCAAAGTGGACTATCTCCATTTGCGTCCCTATATAGCTGCAAAAAGTGATGGACATCCACCATCATTATAAGTGCAAGATGGGATAACTCCACTATTATAATTTGCAATTACCTTGCAGTTGAAATTTTAAATACAAAAGCTCCCTCCGTTTTCAGTTTTTAATGCAATTTAAACGGCATAGGATATCCTATCTTTGCACTGAATTGTTTTGGTGGTAGATATCTCATCTTGGATTTAGGTTCACATATGGAGATAGCCCACTTTGCATCTCCACCGAGGATATGTACATGCATGAATTGCATATGGCTTGTATGCGTAAGTACATAATAATTGTATAGCAAATATGTAGCTGCATGTATTGTATAGCAAATATGTACCTGCATGTATTGTATAGCAACTATGTACGTATATGTATTGTATAGCAAAGTATGCAAGTGTATTGACGTTTCATTGTCTCACGCTGCTTTATTTAACTGTATGTGTAGTTATTACATTAGTGAGGATTAGGGATGATTCAAATAGGAAGTCTTACTTATGGAAGGAGAAGAAACGTTTTTCCAATGTGAAAAGCAGGTGAAATGGAAAGATAAAGAATTAAATGCTGATATTTTAACTGCCCTTGAGGTACTTTGCCTAATAGAATCCCCCGTGTCTAAAGAGATAGAGATATATGTATGTATATACATGTATTACCTATGTATATATGTATGTGTAATGGTTATATATGTACAGACTTTTTTTATGGTTTGCAAATGTTTAGACAGAGATGAGGAATGTCGATCAGTTGGCCAAGATTTATTTGGTCTTGTCATATGTACGTACACGTAATTATATTTTACGAAGAGATGAGCATTTGAAGTTTATAATGGGGATGAAAGCATGTAAATGCTCTCCATGGTGAGGCATTCCGTTGTGAATTTCTGTGAGTCGGAGATTGACAATTTTTTTCGTGCTGCACTGGTTTTTTCCCATCCCTACTGCATTGCAAATTGCAATTGGTCATGTGTGTAGGTTTGCCTTGCATGCAATTCTTTTTTATAGGGAATTAGTGGATTTGGACTTCAATATTATTGAAGAAAGTTATAAAAGGGACTACGTGCTTGCATGCTAATTTTACATGGTTCATCATGGCAGACACAATCAAGAGTCACAATACTTTTTGTTGTTACGTACAACAATATATAGATATATTAACATGTCGTGTGTCATGAACTGCTGCTGTTTAGCATTTTTTTCGAGGGTAATTAATTTTATTATATTTCACTTTGAGCATCAAAACGAAGGGAAATCAGAACGGATTGTCATGAGTTGCGTATTCTTGCGGAACTCTGCAAATCAATGAATTTAATTATGAAATTTAAGATACGTTAATAGCTGTGTAGGTATAGTGTACAGCATGATAATTATCACATCGTGGGTGGAGATGCAAAGTGGGATATCTCTATGTGGACCTAAATGCAAGATGTGATATCTACAACCGAGACAATTCAGTTCAAAGATGGGATATCCTGCCGCTTAAATTGCATTTAAAAACTGAAAACAGATGGAGATTTTGTATTTAAAATTTCAACTGCAAGGCAATTGTAAATAGTAATAGTGGAGTTATCCCTTCTTGCACTTAAAATGATGGTGGGTGTCTTTTTTTGCAGCTAGGGACGCACTTGGACATGGTGACAATTGACTTCTATTTCAATATACAGACCTTGTTGGAGATTGGAAACTATTTTGACAACACGATTTCTCAACAATAGTTATTACATAACTTATTTACACAAATTCGCCTTTTTATATTGCATTATTAATCACGCACTTCGTTTTCAAGCACTATTGTCATTCCCTGCGCACTACAACAATCATCAGCTCAAACGTCATTTTGTGATTTTCATTGTCCTTATAATATTCGAGAATTTTCAACTGAACTAAAACAAAATATAGCGGAATTGCGTGCCTGAAAATACGCGATAAGCATTTATGATAATCATCCTGCTGGGAATTTGTGGGCCATGAAATTTCCTAAAATTTGGAGACTAAATTAACAGTTACTAGTGATTTGAATTTTAAATTAAAACAGAAGAACAACTGCGGGCGCAAAATATTTGTGACGATTAACATATCGGACATTTGCAACATACATATGTGGCCGAAATTAATGCAGAGAAATAAAGCAGCATACATACAGATTTTACATTTTGAAGTCGTTTAGTCGGATTCACTCAGATAACGTACAGTGCAAAAAATTGCTATGAGTAAAAGATCCTCACATTGGTGTACCTGGTTTTTCTGTCTTAAAAATATTTAAAATTATGCAAACGTGAGGCCTACATAATAATTCAACTAATCAAAAAAAAATTTAATTTAGACATTTTCCATTTTAATATGAAATAAAAATCTTTCGAAAAAAAATCCCTACCTCCACAATAACGAAGGTCATGGCGGAAAAGATGGTCAGAATCACCGGTAAAATTTTTGACCAGTTCCTATTCAAACGAATTTAGATTAGAAATATTATTTCCTAACCTTAACACTGAACGATTAAAAACTTTGGTATTAAAAAATTCGTTTGAATTAAGCCAAATTTTTTTTTTACAAATTTTACACAAATTTGATTTTACAATTAATTATTTAAAATAGAAAGGGTCGGAATAATAAATAAAGAGCCGTGACTTGCATTTTCCCTAATTGTCAGAAAATTATTAAATTCTTGATCAGTCGACAATCACTTTGCTAACGACTTTTACAAAATTTTCATTAGTTTATTAATAATATCTTCCTAGCCCGGTTAACTAGTAATAAATAAATAATAAATTAATAATTAGCTAATATACATATTAATAATAAATAAATAATAAATTAATAATTAGCTAATATACATATTAATAATAAATAAATAATAAATTAATAATTGGTCTTATTAATAATAAATATGTATTAAATTAATAATAATTATATATAATTATAATTTACTTTGCATAAATTATTTAATTTTCGACCTTTACAAAATTTTATAATTTACTTTGCATAAATTATTTAATTTTCAGCCTTTGAAGAATTTAATTAATTTATTTGAATTTTGCATCTAAAACTTCAGAATCCGAATAATTAATCAGTTTTTTGTATGTACCGCGCTTTTTGGCAGAGTGTATTATTAATTTATTCAATCTTGTGTCATAATTAAAATAATTGGCATACATCATAATTTATAAAAATTCACAAAAACATTGTCTTTATTGTTCTGACCCTCCGCTCCCTTCGTAATTCTGACCGGAATTATTTGTGGACGAGGCATTAGCAGAGCCAGGGTTCTGATTATAATTATTGTTGGTAGATCGTCTTGGTCCTGAAGTTTGAAATTGGTTCGGAGGAAATGTCTGGTTATCGTTTGGTGGTGGAGCTATTTGGGCTGCTGGAGCTGTAGGGATACTAGCTTGAATAATTACGGGAGGGTAGATGACGTCACGGCATTGAGTTCGTTGTTGTTGCTGTTGAAAATTTGGATTCTGAAACGCTCTAGTTTGGTCTTGAAGAAGAATAATTTGTGGTGAAGGGCT
>JAQGAK010003961.1:0-13448 GCA_034696945.1 Lipothrix lubbocki
CCAGAATAAGAACTTGCGTAATAAACGTCGCGCTTAATAAGTTAAAGGTTAGTATTCCTGCTTTATCCATTATAATTTGGTCGGTTCGGCTTATAGTGGGACAACTCAGCTGGTATTTTTCTGCAACAAACGTTTTCGCACCAAATATAACAGCGACTGCAATAATGTTGCTGGTATAATTAAAATTTATTAATAACGATAAGAATAGTTTTAGCTCAGATTCCTCACCTTTCAAGTTATTTATTAAAATTAAAAACCGGTTGTAGAAATAAACTATATCGTTTTTACACTGATAAATGTTCATTTTAATCAAAACATTAAAAAGCAACATTAGGCTGGAGCCAGCGCCGACCACGACATTAATTATGTCAAAGCCATATGTGACAGTTTTTCCTTGAGCAATTTGGAAAGCCTGTATCGTTCTGGTCACGATTCCTGATAAGGCTACACAAACGGCGCAAATTTGGAAGTACCAGCCGTACACGTGCTTTTGCTGTAGGTTCGCTGATGGCTTTTGGCGTTTGTGATCCCAAGAAAGTGGCATGAATAACAAATATTCATTTAACCAAAAACCAATGTAGAATAATTTCATTGATACAGGGCCAAGTCCAAGAGTTTTCTTTTTTCTATTTTTGAACTCCTTTGACCTTAATAGTAACTCTTTTGCAGCTCTGATGAATTTAAGTATTTTCATGATAATTGCTTTCCCTGAACTTACCATGTTTCTATAAACTTCTCACGATTAAACTATGACCACGTTTAGACTGGTTAAACTTAAAAATTTACGGTTAAAAGTTGTTGAATGATGCTTGCAATGGATACTTTGCTTAAAGTTAGTGAGGTGTAACACGTACACCGGATTCGGTTTAACAGGATTCCGATAAATAAAATGAGTAGTCCTAAGTCATAAGTTTGCAGTATATTAGTTAGTGCATTGCACGTGATTGGAATAAATTGTTTACAATAATAAAATGAACTACTAGTAAGCCAAACATAATCAAGTTGTTTCAAGTTACGAAACTCAATTTGAAATTTTTTAAATTGGTGTCGCTAAGTATGAATGAACACGTGAGTACCACATATGTATATGTAAACTTGATTTAAAATATTATTAGTAGTATGTACGTTTTTCGAATTGCAAGTTCAGAATACTAATAAACAATTAAAATCTAAATTTTTGTTCCTCTTAATACTTCTTTGGTATAACTCTATCCCTACTTTAACTATAAGTAACCTTTGAGAGAAATTTAATTTCAAACTTGTTTACTGTATCAACGTTATTAGGTTGCTCAAAATTATGCACGCTCCTCATAAATTTACTGCTGGACTGAATCGACACAATAGCGCTTCTATTTTAGGCTGCCCACGTCAGTTCGAAAAAAAAACAGATTTAATATTTATTGAATGAATGACATTGGGCAGTTAAACGACTTTTAAATAATAACTGGAATCATAACATGGCCTAGCCATACATCAATTCCCAGCTCCTTTAATGAACATTTAAAAGGTTTTAAACTCCAGTGAATTGAAATGATTTAAGATGATTTGAATTCCAATGGTATTTATTTTTAATTCAAAATTATTTTAATAATAATAATTATTATTATTGTTATTTTGTGAATTGTAATAATTATTAACTTTTAAAATATATAGTAGTATTCCCGTATTGAAATAAATTACCCTACTTAATAACTAACAAAGTGACTAAATTGTCAATGAAAATGGACAGCATGGTAATTACCAGGCCTTTATCGGCAAAATAGAAGGGACCAATTTTTATTCGGATGGGCACCAAAGACCTTAAAGTCTTTGCAAACCATTTACTTTGCAAATCGTCCCTCCAGGACTTGAGGGTCTTCCTCGAATAGAAATCGAAGTTACCAAACAGATTGAAAATCATCCCAATTATCATAATCAGATAAGTCGCCAAGCAGAAGTTCATTAATGCAAACAAGCCCGTCATTCTTAGCATTACATAGGAGGCGCACACGGTGCTTATAATTCCACCAAACTGACCGCAGGGAATGATAATGTCACTGTTAAAGGGCAGGCAGTGCTTCTCCATCAACTTAAAGTGCTGGTACAATTTTATAAATTAATTCTCCTCGAAGTAACTCGTGCTGGGCTTACTACATTTGTCTCGTCTGAAATGATTTAAATTTAGATAAGGATTTAATTTTGTAATGTAAAAACATGTACATTTTGTACAAGTTGAATAATGGCAATTATTTTTAAATCAAAACCTAGTACCTCATGGCTTGTAATATATTCGGTCCGCTAAATAAAAATGGTAACCATGGAAACAACGCTGTGACTATAACTCCTAAGCAAGAAAAGTACACGTAAATATAGTAAACTAGGTTTGCAATTTTTATTCCAATGTGTAAATTTTGAGGAGCATCCGCAAGAGAAATAAACCAACAGGGCAGCCGCGGCATTGAAACCACCGGAGCAATAACACTTATGTAGACGGTCATGAGGTCGTAATACAGAATTATTAGGAATGCGGATGTGAAGTTATCAAAAAACATGAGGTATTTCTTGCTTGGTACTTGCGCGGACGCGTTGCGCACTGAAAGAAAATAATTAAAACGACGACTATTTGAAATACAAAAAAACAATTAAGTAAGTACAAATGAAGAAATTATTATTTATATCACAAAATATATTTCATAACATCTGTTATTAAAACATTTATATGAAAGCTTATTCTAATAATATTATTCTAATAATAATTATGCTAATAAATTATCTTGCCATAATAAGTTAACCACGTAAGCCAAGAAAATGAAGACTACAAATTTCTACATTTTTTATTTATTTTAACTTACCGGGGCAAAAATCCTGAAAATCCTTAACTGCGTTAATTAAATTGGGAAAACTGCGTCCCTTTATAACGAACGTCGTTTGTATAGAAAGCGAAAAAAATACTATGATTGTATAAAGAAGCAAAAATGTCTGCATTTTCTTTCCGCTTGTCTCGTCAGTTTGGGAATATTGTACCGTACGAAAAAGCAAAAATATTAATTGTGCTAACATAGCAATGATATTGCAAATCCAGAAAAAGATTCGGATGCGAGACTTCGTGAATGAAAAATACTCCGTTTTGGAGTTCCATTCATATGGACTGAAGCACAAGTAATTGCTCCACTTGAATCCCTTGTACATGTAATTTTCAACTTGCTTTGTATAAGACATAATGTAAGACAAAATTCGAATTTGGTTTCGTTTAATTTAACTTTTTTAAATTTAGATAAAATTATAACTTTCCTTGTCATGCCGTTGCCATGAAATCGAAGTTGCTTCGGAGACAATAAAGAAACCAGTGGAGTGATTTTAATTCTTTTAGTGAGTAGAAGGTCTTACGTATATGTAAATATATGTAGATAATTAAAAAAGCAGAAATACATATTTGTGTTGCACGTTTTTTACTTCATGCTAATGTACATAACGTTTTGCTAAGTACTAAGTTGGCAATGACATGCATAGTTTGACAAAATCTGCAGAAATAAAAGGGATTCTATGCACAATATAGAAGCTTAATTCAATGAATACTTAATAAAGAATCTAATACTGACAAGTCCAAAATCGTGTTGGTTGGACAACAAGAGAAACGGCTTCTATGAAGAAGGTACATGTATTCCCGTGTAATAGACTTAGCTCTCCTATAGCGTGGGAATTTAGAATATTTACTTTTTAAAATATTCGTCAACCTACTCTTTTTATTTTGGTAATACATTTTGAACATTTTAATTTCTATTTGTATGTATATATACAGATATTGTAATATTTTGCAATTTAATTATATCTATACATACATATAGTTTTTTCAACCAATATCTGTAAAAACAATATTGCGTGTAATTTTATTACTGCTTACAATTAATTGATAGACATAACTGAATGACAACTAGATGAGCTCAATATATGCATATATAGTACATTTTGTTATGTATTCCGTAGCTCCAAAGTAGCATCAAATTACTGAGGATGAAAATAATGAAGCAGTAATAAACTAATGCAAAATACAACGAAAGTAATAATATATAATACATACATACAACTGGGTTTATTCCAATACTGAATCTTTCAAATTGTATACTCAGCATTTTTATAATGTTGAGAGTGCCGTGCCTCTTTTTCCTTCAGTTGCTTATGTAAATGCTGACTAGTCATTGAGTCCACTCCACGGTAAATTATTTTGATTGTTATTCTGTAGCTAAATGATATGTGAAATAAAATATGTAGTACCATATCTTTAGATTTGTCATCTCGTATTGCTTTGACTTTGCCTGCGCCTGACTGCAAAAATATAAAAAAATTTTAAGTATCGTTTCCATGTGCGTATATATGTACATGTTTTGATAATTAAAATGGCTTTATTATTATTATCTACACTGCCTGTGAATTCATCCTTCCAACACTCATATGTATCTACCTACAATCTCCAACATAGCACAGTACAAAGCTGGGGTTCAAAACGATCTCTGATCGTCACATCAGTATTCATTTGATTTCTTAACGACCCTACTCTCGTGGTTAAATACACTTTATTGTCAAGCTCCTCATTCATTTAGTTATTTTGTGAATATTTTTTGCGTTTCCCTTTCCTTGCGAGTCAAATCAAGGAACATATTAATAACAGCTAAAAGAAGACAATTTGAATTCTTAAGAATGTCTGACCAACAGGTGTTCGTTGCAACGGGAAATATGAACGTAAGTGCCAGATTTAATGGTCAATTACCTATTACATACTTACATACATAGCTAGGCTAGAGTGATCATGTAAAATATTCTAGATACCAGCTACAAATGTGAAATTAACTTGGACCTTGGATAACCTGGACGACTTCTGGGTGTATAACAAGTCTTATTCTTGTGGTCCTTTGCAAGCTGGTGGGAAAGACTGGTATGCAATTTATAAAATGCATTTTTATATGTTATTTCATATTATTTTGAATGTGTGCGTGGAAGAAATTATATTTTTGAAACTTGCACAAATTGCTGCAGGAGTTTAATTCTAAGGAAAATTAATGAAACTGGCAGCGGTAGCAGATGTCCATCCGACATCCAATGCATCTTGAAATTCCAAAATCAGGATTATGACGATAGAGTGAGGTGTATGTTTAATTTTACTCTCCAAGATTCGGTTGGAACCACCATCTCAAATCATTATGGTAAGAATTACGATGTTCAGTTATTAACAACGTCCAATCAATTTGTTTTAGATAAGACTGGATTTCATTAATATTTTTTATTTAAATAAGTATATCAGGAGCAACAATAGATCATATCGTCATTTGTATTTATTTATTTATAGCAGACTTTGAGTGGCAAAGAAAATACGTCAAAATAAATGCTTATTACATAACCGTTGATGACAAAGGGGTCGAACAAAGTCAACATGTCATTTTTGTGATTCCTCGGCACACCATTCTTCAACATAAACGGTTTTATGTCAAGATTGAAGGTCAAATGAAGATATCTCCTACCACAACAATTACTAATGAGGTTGCTAATCTTAACAGGGGTCTCGAATTTACTAAAACCACGACCCCATCGTTAACGCTCTCGAAATACATTGCTCAGCATTGCAATCGCGATTTGTATTCCGACTTCACGTTGCACTGTCAGGATCGGTCATTTCGGTGTCATAAACTTATTTTGGGTAATACCACGACTTTCCCTTGCTTTGAAAATCTCGATGTGTTTCTAACAGTTAACTGTATAAAATTATGTAACGTGAATTAAGCATTATTTCCTTTTTCATTACGACTATGTATACATAGGTCAAAGCCATGTGTTTGAAAAACTGTTCCAGTCTGAAATGAAGGAAGGAATGACTAACGAAGTTACAATTTCGGACTCGGATCCTGCGTCTTTGGAGCTCTTTTTGAAATCTCTGTATGGAGAACACTTGATAATTCCTGATGACTCTCGTCAGATCCTGGAAATCCTCAACTGCGCTGAAAAGTATGCTGTTTCAGGGCTAAAGTCGGATTGTCTTCGAAAGATGACGGAGATTCTGTCTGATGACAACGCTGGAGAATTTACTGTAGCTGCTTATACTTATTTCGAAGAGGATAAAATTAAAGAGTTCTTTCGTTCTTATTGCCAGCGGTATGTTGAATTTTATAGAGATTAGTTATTGCAGGATAAGAAACACATGTCGTACTATGCACATTAATTACTTTTTTGCTCTCAATATCTGTAATAATCGTTTTTTTCAGGAGAATTAAGGTTCTGATGACAAATCCGGATTTCAAACATCTTTATCAGCGAAACTTAGATGCTTTCATTTGATTTGCATTACCAATATGCATATTTCCAACGTTTCAACCAACGTAATTATATTAACTGTAAACATACCGAAATACTAAAAATCGTAGGGATTGTTTTGAGGTATAAATTGACCTTGCGGAATTATATGTATGTACGCTAAATTACTATTACTGTTTCATTGGAAGTGTTGAGCTCATAAAATGTACATTTAATTGGGTTATGTTTTCGGTAGCTTAGGTAAAATCAAATTACTGGTAATTAAAAATAATGAAACATAAAGGTATTTATATTTAGTGTATGCAGATTTTGATAAATTATTAAATATAATTAATTACTTGTAATGCATATCCTTGTATTTATTTTGAATTTACAATTATTTAAATTATTAACTTTTAACACACAATAATTTATTTAATAATATTCCTGCTTTGAAATAAATTACCCTACTTAATAACTAACAAGGTCACTAAGTTGTTAATGATAATGGACAGCATGGTAATTACCAGACCTTTATCGGCAAAATAGAAGGAACCAATATTCATTCGGATGGGCACCAATGACCTTAAAGTCTTCGCAAACCATTTATTTTGCAAATTGTCCCTCCAGGACTTCATGGTCTTCCTCGAATAGAAATCAAAGTTACCAAACAGATTGAAAATTATACAAGTTAGCATTAACATAGAAGTTGTCAAGCAGAAGTTCATCAATGCAAGCATGCCCTTCATTCTCAACATTCCATAGGCAGAACACACTGTGATTATTATTGCAGCCAATTGACTACTGGGAAATATAATGTCGCTGTAAAACGGCAGGCTATGCTTCTCCAATATTTTAAAGTGCTGGTACAATTTTATAAATTCTTTCTCAGATAAGTGGCTCCTGCTGGGCTTATTACATTTGTCTCTCCTGAAATTAAATTAAACGGTTAAACCTCAGAATTTCCTTTCGTAATTTAATAAACATAGTAAAACATTTAATTGTTTTAATATCAAAAGCTACGTAATGGGAATTATTTTAAAAACGTAGTACCTCAAAGCTTGTATGAGTTTCGGTCCACTAAATAAAAACGGTAACAATGGGAACACCGCTGTGACTATAACTCCGAAGCAAGAAAAGAACAAATAAATGTAATAAACTAGGTTTGCAATTTGTATTCCAATGTGTAAATTTTGAGGAGCATCCGCAAGAGAAATAAACCAGCATGGCAGCCGCGGCATTAAAAGCACCATAGAAATGCCACTTATGCAGACGCCAATGAGGTCGTAATACAGAATTATTAAGAATGCGGACGTAAAGTTATCGAAAAACATGAGACATTTCTTGTTTGGTACCTGCTCGGACGCGTTGCGCACTGAAAGAAAACAATTTACAATTAAAACTACTATTGACTATTTGAAATGAAAAGAAAACAATTAAGTCATTACAAATGACACCAAATATTTTTTTGTATGCTTAAAAATATAGTTAATAAAATATTAAAGCATTAAAATATTTTAATAATAATTTCTAAATATTATTTTAAATTGCATCGTATCTTACCTGGGCAGAAATCATAAAAGTCATTAACTGCCGTAATTAAATTGGGAAAACTGCGTCCCTTTATAACGAACGTCGTTTGTATAGAAAGCGAAAAAAATACTATAATTGTACAAAGAAGCAAAAAAGTTAGGATATTCTTTCCGGTTGCCTCTTCGAGTTGGGAATATTGTAACGTACGTAAAAGCAGAAACATCAATTTAGCTACCATAGCAATGATATTGCAAATCCAGAAAAAGATTCGGATGCGAGACTTCGTGAATAACATATACTCCGTTTTGGGGTTCCATTCGTATGGACTGAAGCACAAGTAATTGCTCCACTTAAACCCCTTGTACATGTATTTCTGAATTTGTTTAGAGTAAGACATGAAATTCGAATTTGGTTTTGAATTTCAAAAAAAATGTAACTTCTTATGAGTTTCCATTTGTTGAGTTCCTAGGAAATCGATTTGATACTATGTATAAAAATAATGACAGCATTGTGTTGTGTACAAGGTACCTATGTAAAAACGTATGACATGTATTTTATACTTTAGGGCAATTCAAGCATAATCAATATTTGTTGGTTGACAACGACGTACTTATTTTGATGAAATCCGCAGAAATAAAAGGGTTTATACACAGTATTGAAGCTCAATTCAATATATCTTTCATGCACAATCTAATGCTGACAAGTATAAAATCGATATGGTTAGGCTCGAGAATTGGCTATAACACTATAAATTTTCTTTTAGGAATTTTGTTAAAAAGTAAACTACATATGTATGTTATTGATTCGGCAAGTAATAACATATGGGAAGGCATTTCTAAACATAACTATACTTTTCCATTTGGTAATGTAATGTAACAATTTGAATATTGTATTTTCATTTTTGGTGTGTACATGCATATATTGTAATATATAACCAACGTTTTTTAAGCCTACCTTAGATAGCGCTTTCTCAAGCAACACAATTAAAATCGTTGTTAAATGGGATTAGCGAGCAAACGTTCAGTAAATTATATATATAAAAGATTATATCGAGTATTTTATTACTACGAATTTATCCTTTGTTAATACGGTAGACCAAAATGTAATCTCATTATGTAATGTGAGCTCATTACATTATGTTATGTATTCAGTAGCTTAAGCAGATTCAAATTACTGATGAGGAAAATAATCAAACAATAATAAACAACTGTAAAATACCACGGAAGCAATAATATAAATGTCTTGGGATCATTCCAATGCTGAATGGTACAAATTGTATACTCAGCATTACTAGAAGTTGAGCGTTTTCGAACGCTGCGCGTTGTTTGCCTACAGCTGCTGAAACTGCTGACTACTCACAAAGTCCAGGGTAAATTATTTTGACTGTAATTCTATAGCTAAATAATATATGCACTCAAATATTTAGTGCACTAATCACCAGTTCGTCATCTCGTCTGATGACAGGTTTGATTGAACTGGCTGCGAAAATATACTCAAAAATACTTACTGCGTACTTACTCCAATAAAAAAAGCATCATCCCCAAGTATACACATAACTTGTAAATTGAAATGGCTGATGCATGTAAATTTATTCTTTCAACGTCTTCACTCCAGCATGAGCACAGTACAAAGCAAGCCCTTCTTGTTCAGAACGATTTCTGAACGTCACTTTATATTCTTCGGATTTTTTAAAATGATTGAAATTGTTTGTAATGCTATAGTTCGTTGGAAAATGGTAACGCTTCTAACGTTCACATTCATATCTCAGACTCGTCCTACCGGAGTGGCTTTTGGTTCATTGACTTCCGACTTTAAAGATTTTCTTCATAGTATGCTTATACCTTAGGAGCATTCCAACTTTGCTAATTGGTTATTTATCGACATTTATCAAATCGGAACTTGAAAATGGCAAAAAGGGTTACATCCCTGGTGGCTTCAACTTATGTAAGTTATACATTTCAGTTCCTTTTTTTATTTCTAGGCATAGTTTTAAGCACAAATGCAGTCGTTCCAATGTATTCAAGTAATACTATACATCCTATGTAATACAAATAATTTTAAAACAAGAAAAGTTATTACTTTACATGAAAATATTATAATTATTAGTGTTGGCAAAATGAAAATTCCCGCTTATTTGTGCCCGTCCTGCTGAAAATTCTCTGCCCAGTGAGCAAATGCTCTAAAATCTGCCCAATGGTAGAAAATTGAAATTGCCCGCTTTTGGGCTAAAATTTGGACACTTTGAGCAGAAATCCATCAATTTTGGGCATTTTCCCAATTTTTTCAAAAATTCCACAAATAAATAAAAAGGCATAAAAGAAAGACTGTTATCAATACATTGGTAGCAATTGGGGATAATATTGCGAATTCATTGCCTAATAAAATTTTGTCGCAAATATTATGCTCGATTTTCTGCTGGAAATGCCCAAAATGTAAATGCCTAAAATGCTATTAAGCACTTATGTTGCCCCCAAATCGCCTGCCCAAAATACCTTGGCAGTTTCAGAATGCCAACACTAATCATAATAATAAATTAAAAGACGATTAATTGAGAATCATTGTAGCGGCCACGTGTGCAGGCAAGCTTTACTTGGAATATTGGTGAATTTGAAAATTTAAAAGAGATGTGCGACATTGATTCTGGGCCATACGAAGTAAAGCACGAAAACTTGCGTCGACCTTGGAAATGGTAATAATTAATCATTATTATAATTGTTTATTGTACTTAAAATTTTGTTTGACGAAAACCATCTGTCTTTACTGTTTTCCAAGGTACCTGAATTACTCCTACGTCCCAGGATACTTGCAGTTTTGCATACATCTTAATTTATACAAGGAGCACGATGAACAGCTAGATGATTTCGAATGTTCATATGAAGTCGTTCTTGGTGACCCAACGGCGAAGCTATTTAGTGAAAAACAAGGTTTCAGATTCGTTTTATTTTGTAATTTTACGTTTTGCATTAATTTTTAATTCTTTTATTTGAAGACGCTTGTATAATTTTCACAGGGAACTGCAGCTTAACGGCCACCGGCTACACGACAAATGAGTTATACCCATACGAACCTGCTGTGATTTGCTTTCCATATGACACTTGGACTTCAAGCAAAAGTGGAATCCTTGTTAATGGTGATCTTCAAGTTACTGTCAATTTGATAATTGTTTTGACTCCAATTGCAACTTCAGCAAAGCCAGGAGTTGGAAATACCATCCAACAAGAATCCTCTGAATTGACACAATGGCAAGCGGACTTCTTTTCCAAGTTGTACAACGACAGTTCTTTTTCCGATGTGATTTTGCGCTGTGACAACAAAACTTATCAATGCCATAAATTTATTCTGGGTACGTAATTATATTTAACACAGCTTCATGAAATTGACTAAGGGATTTTTAGGGTAATGGTACTATACCGTCGTCATGCATCGCAATGTTTAACAAGAATAAAATATTTTTTTTTAGGTCAAAGCTCAGTGTTTGCTGCAATGTTTCAATCAGAGATGAAGGAAAGCTTGACGAATGAGGTGATCATTTCAGATATAGATGCCCCTGCTTTAGAACTGTTTTTAAAATCCTTGTATGGACAACTCATCACCGTTCCTGAGGATTCTGACGAATTGTTGAAGCTTCTGTACTGTGCAGAGAAATATGATGTCTTGCGCTTGAAGAAAAAATGTTTACGAGAGATGCTAAGGGGTTTGAATGAGCACAACGCGGCAATATTTACCATTGCGGTTTACAAAGTTTGCCAGGATGAAAACTTAATCCAACATTTTCGCTCGTATTGTCTTCGGTAAGATATGGTTTCAATGCTCTATGGCTACGAAGTGCAATTTGCAACATTGTGGCTTCAATTAAAATTAAAGGCCTTCTTTCTTGTCGTTAAAGGTTGTTATGTATATGAAGCAACATTTTAGAAATTGACCAACTACTATTGGTGATTGGGTTGTATTATTTCCACAGAAACATTCGCGGATTACTGGAAAATCCCAATTTCAAACAGCTTTACAAATCCAACCTGGACGCGTTCTTGTGAATAACTGAAAAAGTACTTTGAAATTTCATTCTTTTTTTTTGCAAAACGTTTTCATTCAATTGGTTGTGAATACCAAAGTTAACATCAGTGAGTTATTCAAAGTATATTAATAATATTAATGTACATATCAGTATAATAAAGTGCCAGAATTTAAATAGAATTGATTTCAACTCTTATTTTGGGTCAGCATTATGTACTTTTATATTTTTGATTGAGCATTTATCATATAATTACATACTATATCATATCATGTAATTACAGGCCATACATTATTTGAAATACTAATTAATTTTTACAACGGATAAAGCAAATGCCATCTGATGGTGATATTTGTCTGATAATTTTGACGAAAGAAATGCACATGACATTTCAATAGATTATATTTGACTACGCGAGCAATAGATTATAGAGCTTCAATAGATTATATTTGACTACGCGTTTTGACTACGCGAGCATTGCGTATTAGCAGATTTAATGAAGTGCAAATTGTAAATACCGAATCGAAGATTGAAATTTCTTACCCGGTTAAATAAACTTAATTGTCAAGCTGCTTTTTCAGCGACATGCGTGTTTTGGGAATGTTTTTCGTTGTTGCCTTTCCTTTTGACATTCAAATCAAACATATTAATAACAGTTAAAAAAGACAATTTCAATTTTCGAGAATGTCTGAACAAAAGGTGTTTGTTGCGACGGGATATATGACCGTAAGTATCAGATTTAATGGTCGACTACATATCTATCTTAATAATACCTAAACAGCGAAGCTTGAGCGATCATATAAAATATTTTAGATTCCAGCTATAAATGTGAAACTAACTTGGATCTTGGAGAACCTGGACGACTTCCGGGTGTATAACAATTTTTATTGGTCTGGTCCTTTGAAAGCTGGTGGGAAAAACTGGTATGAAATGTACAACAGCACTATTGTATGTTATTTCATAATATTTTGAAATGTAAAAATATCTGTATTTGGTGGGAATGAAACTTTCTAAAATTGCTGCAGGACTTTGATTCTAAGGAAAATTAATGAAACTGGTAGCGGTACCAGATGTCCATCCGACATCCAATGCACCCTGCATTTCCAGGGTAATAGTGATGACAAGAGTGTTATGTGCATGTTTAATTTTACTCTCGAAGATTCGGTTGGAACCACCATTTCAAATCATTACTGTAAGAATAATTATGATATTCAGTATTAACAACGTCCAAACAATTTTATTAAAATTAGATTCAATAATAATAATTATTATATTACTACAGTAATTTATTATAATTATGTAATTATTACATTTATTTAAATATGGAGCAACTTAGATAATTTGTACTGGTTTATTTATAGCAAAATTTGAGTGGCAAAGACAAAGATATTCAGATGTATACATAACCATTGATGACGAAGGGGTCGAACGACGTCTAAATGACATTTTTGTGATTCCTCGGCACGCCATACTTCAACATAAACGGTTTTATGTCAAGATTGAAGGGCAAATGAAGATATCTCCTACCACAACAATTACTAATGAGTAGGCCTGGGACCATTTCGCAATTTTGGCCCTAAAAATTTCGCAAAATTACAGTCAATTTTTCGCGGTATTTCGCGGAATTGATGACAAAATTTCGCGG
>JAQGAK010003962.1:0-13443 GCA_034696945.1 Lipothrix lubbocki
TTGCAGAAACAAAGAGGATTGAAGTGACAAGAGATGAAGTGCTCGGACTGCTGTGCCGTTCCTCCTCCGTAGTGAACCCCAGCCACGAGGCCAAGAGAAGTGTCGTTGGTAGCTAGCTTCGCCATTACCAGAACTGAGGAAGTCATGGAGAGCAGGAACCAAACAAAAATGATGGCTGTCAATCCTTCCCGCCAACGTGTGCCTCTTGCGGGGGTCTGCGGTTTGGGTTTTTTTCTAGTACTCAGGCTGTCTCGGTTATTTTCATCGACAGATTTATCTTGTGTGCTTTTATCCACAATTCTATCTTGTGTGTTTTTATCCACACGTTTGTCTTGTTTGTTGTCATTGATTCCTTTAACTACTGGAGGGTTAAGCAGAGGAGCAGCTTTGGAAGCATTTGAACTTATATCATTGGTAAGACACGACGAAATTACATCTTTGGTAGAACAGCACAAACGAATATCTTCAGTATCATCAGTTCTTGTACCTCGTGTCCTCATCTTCCTATGCAATCCTCCTTCTCCTCCTTTAGTTTCTAAATTAAAACCGGAGCATCCGCAAGAGGGTGGCGATTTGGATTTTTGCATCTGTAAAATGAGAAAAAATTCAAATTAAATTATGTAATGATTAGTTTGGTCTTCATTTTCAGATTTAAACAATCACTATCTTTAAATTTAAATTAGAATTATTTTTTAATGCAAATATGCATATAATTTCCTTTGGTAAAATATTTTGCCCAGAAATGCAATTTTACGAGTAAAGAGAGTGAAAGTGTAAAAACAGTAAAGAGTTGGAACTTTGTATAAGAAATAGAAGTGTTTATATATGCTTGGTTTGTGAAAAATAAGAATCGGGATTTATATGTTTGTAGAAAAAACGAATATCTTCATAAAGCTACCCATCATAAGGTTATCATTGTGCAAACAATTTTACATCTGCTTCCTTCCCCTACATGACTGTGTTTTTATTCCCTTTTTTGTTGTTTCCTCCACCAGTTATTTTTCATGTTATATAACAACTTTTACCGGCGGAGGCGGAAGGGAATTATTTCCACCGCTTGGGCTCATAATCCTCTCTATATATCGTATTGGTACTTTAGTAAGGGGATACCCATAGAAATTTTCTGCACAGACTTATGGGCCCAAATTTTATAGAGCATATTGTATATGGCTGTAGCACCATCCTCACTCTGCTTTTTTTGCTCATATTTATATATGGAAGCTATTCAATGCATAATCATGTTTGCTAAGCGTAATTTATGACGTTATAAAATTCTCATTAGGATACACCGGAGGAGGAAGCATCCCCTTATTTTTCTCTTCTCCCACTCATAAAACCTGGCCACTCTGAATGAAATATTAGCCATTTTTTCCAGAAACTACATCTTCCGCATTATTTCATCCCCTATTATATTTACGTATCTACTTACTACGTATACTTTAACTATACACCCAAAAAATAATGCCACTTGGAGAGATATGGATGGAGACAGTTCACGCTGGAATATTTTTAAGTTCCTTAGTAATAATTTCTTATATCTATAAAATTACATTGGAATATTTATAATATTAAGTAATATAAGGAATAATATATATAAATGGTTCAGTTCCTGTCCACACCAACATTTGTGTGGAAATGTTTAAGGCTATAACGTCGTGAAAATGTTTTCAAACGTAACTCCGTGGAAATATTTTTCAGCGTGTAACTCCGGATATGTTCTAAAGCGTAATAACTCCGTAGAACATTGCAATTAACAACCTTGGAAATAAGGAAAGAATCTTAATCGTATCTTGTCTAATGTCTTCGTTAGCCCATAAGTACCATTGGTTTTTAATACACGCCATTCAAGCTTCTTTTGCTAATAGCATTTTTACTATTTCCTCTTTCTTTCACAAATGCATAACTGGAGAAATCCAATAAGAATTAATAGTATAAAATGGTTTAAAAAAGAATATCAAAGGGATTTTTCTAGAGGAAACTCATGTATGAAGACCAATCCTATAAGAAACACACGGAGAGGAAACTGAAAATTCAGGAAGCAAGTCATGATGACAATAATCATGACACGGAGAAGATGTGGAGCGAGTCGCAGGAAATAGAACAAAACCGGGGAAACTCTTCTCTTGGAATTCATCCGCAGTTTTAGCTCGCAGTTCAGTTCTTATATATTGCTGAGGACAGGAAAGGTAAAGTAATCTGGAGAGTTGTCTCTTATTATGCTGGCGCTTCCTATGTGCTATTGTGTGTATGTGTGTGAGTTACGTGGGCATGTATATAGCATTTCTTTTGTATGTGTAGAAATGTAGTTGCAGGTATATGGGAACTATACACGCATATACATACATGTTACAAGTATGTACGTGTGTGTGCAAACTCGCGTAAGGCCGGATTATTTGTCTAGTTTAGTCCTGTGGTTTGTCGACGAGAGCTGAGGTGGAGATCAATGAGGGACGAGCGGAAAAGAAGGTAAAAGGAAGAGGAAAATGAAACGGAGACAATAATTTGTCGGCCGAGACGGCGGAAAATACGGGATGTCGTTAAGAAGGTTAACCAACTTGAAAAAGACTCCTTCATGGAATACTGATGGCGACGACTCAACATCTTTTACGTCTACAGGTATTATTACAGTAAAGGTACAAAGTACACACCATCCCCGTACCTCCGAAGGGCATGGGGATAAGAAATTTAGGCAGCACAGTTTACTGCAAATTTCTTTGTTTATACGTTAACAAAAGATGTAGCTTTATCTATTGTCATAAGGGATTTATATGTATACATAGTTCATATACATATGAACTGTATAAAGACTATTATATGCATAATTATATATCCCGGATTTTACTCGGATTATTAATATACAGAATTTCATACAAAGTACAACTTCATACGTAAAACGAGTAATAAAATTTGTATGTGAGTATAACAAGCGCTAAATAACCCAGCAAAGCCCACAACCACCCCGTTCGAATCTAAACTGGAAGATTTGATTTAGTCAGACGGATCTTTCGTAAATACGAAAATTTCGGTTCAAATTCAAATGCAGGCACCATTTAGTATGCACAATGCAGCATTCTACCACAATGCTCACGCGTTGCGATACAGAACGTCCGATTAAGTATTTAGATCGGACGTAATGTTAATTAGGTGATAATGTAAGAATTTTGGCAGTCTAACTAAGTTGGAGAAATTAGGCGACAGACTCAGGGACATTAGAGAAAGCCCAAGTGGAACCTCTTTAGCAAGCTGATAAATTGTGGAAATGGATCGGTATGCTTATTTCGTTCATTTATATTATTTATACACCAGTATACTTTGTATGTATTTACCTATTTACTTTAAATATTAATATTGTAACACCGTGTTTGCCAAAAAGCTGAAGGGTGTCGAATTTGAACTACAAAGTGTTACAAATAAATATTTTGAATGGGTACCGTAAAATCACTGACGTGTGCGGAGATGAGAATAAAGAGATGCACGCAGTTGTACAACCGTTTTATTACAATAACACTATTGCCAGTACTGCCAAGGCATGAACTTCGACTGCCGGGAAGAACGGGAGCATTACCAACAGCGTTAACATGCTAAGTACTCCATACAGTTTACTATTTTGAGTTTGGATTACAGCCATTTGGACGGGGCAAGGAGCACTAAAAAGCAAACAAATGTTGACTGTTGCACCAAAAACTATATTACTCTCTTCCGGACTTATGATCTTTAAGTATCTATCCACTTCCAGGACTGCAATCTGAGATTCTAAATATCGCAATACTAAATGGACCCATTTGTAGAAAATGCACACTTTAGATGCAAGCTTCCTAATGTGCATGTAGGATATTATAATACACGTGGTGCTTAACCTGGCGACAGTGTCGCTATTAACACCATCGTAGCCATTGTCAACCTGGGAATGTCATTTTACTACGAAAATGCCACGTTATTACATCTATTTTCTGCATAATATTAATATTCAGAATTTCAATTCTATATTTCGTACACTTTTTAAATTTTTACAAATTGTTTTTAGTCTCGTCCTCAAGTATTAGGAATCTTCAAAAGAACCCAAACAAACCCTTGAAACGAACAACGAACTCTACGAAGACAAAGCAACGTTTTATTGCAATGCTGTTACGACAATGGTAATGTTGCATAGTATGTATCTATTAGTATTGCTACATGTTAAATTTCAGTCAAATGTCCGATGAGTCGTGAATCCTTATGACCAAAGACGGAGGGTGAAAGTGGAGGGTCGGTGACTCAGTCGGAGCGACAGGTGTGTTTGACAATGCCAAACCATCTTCTTAGAGAAAGCGTTATTTTGAAGTCCCACACATCTACAGCATAGCAATTGTATACGAGTGTATACTTATACCTAGGAAGTACAGTCCCTAAATAGATGTATTCCTTATGTACATATACCTTTAAATTGCCTACAGCGTATTTTATTATACAGATAGATACTGCATAGGTGCATATATAGTCAATGACTTCAAAGTTACACTTGAGTATGAAGCTCCTCTTTGAATTGCTTACCTCCTGCATGCAAATGAGAAACTTTTTAGACTTCTACAGGCATACATATATATCTGTATATGTAACTCAATACATAGCTATACATTTATTGTATGAGTTCACATAAGTATATGTATAACAAGTGTAAAATTGTCCCCTAATTCTATTAAATGACTCCGCATTTTTCCGGACGGCGACAAAGCTCGCAGGGTTTTTATTGAAATTAGTGCCAATAAAGGGAATGCAGTCGACCTGATTTGCCACTCTTGCCTATAATAATGACTATTTGAGATTTTCAGATGCGCAAGCTGTAAAGGTAGAAATTTTATGTTGATAAATCTAGTACCTATATATACAAACATGCATAACGTGCCATTATATGCTATAGGTGCATAATATGAGCATTTACATACTTGATTTCAAGTCAATATCTATTGTCTACCCATATGGTACTTTTCTCCTATATCCATACAATACCTAATGCATATCCATGTGATCCCTATCTACAACCCATACATTATCTAAAAGTTGCCTAATATAAGCTCATTCCTAAGATGGCACTAATGGATGAACACAAGTCCGGAACTGATTTCAAAGGATGTTAGTGCGAATTCATTTTGAGCTTAAATGCTATGCTTCGCTATGGTATAGTATTTATGAACATTTTAATATAATATACCTAGGTAGGTATGTATCTCAAGTCAATAAGGATATAATAAACACTGTTGTCGAAGGGGGAAATATAAATATCTTTGCTTTGCTAAAACGCAAGAATTACTACGATCTCAAGGTCCTTCCAAAATATTCCAATGCAAAACTGACTATGTCGTTTATAAGCATAATCAAATAGTTTACATAAACAGTATATTACATATACGGCAAGCTAAATCCCGCTGCGGCGGGAAAACTGGTGGGTCGTACGTGTAGTACAAAGGGAAAATATTTCAGTTTAATTGTGAATAAACGAGATAGTTTCTTTTGCATTTCAAATTTTTAAAATAAAACTTGGTACTTATAGTCATTTATACTACCGTACTTTTAGCAATTGTGTAGATAGTTATATTTGCCTCTTTATTAAAGATACCTTCCGGTACAGATCCTGTTAAAAAACTATCGTTTGTGTGCGGCTGTGAATTCATGCGAGAATACGCGAAGTTTCCGAAAATATTTCAATCATGAACTGTACAATGGTAATGTAAAGTAAATATACAGATGGCTTAAACGTAAGTAGCTATATAAACTACAGTTTTTATCCATACAATGTGCATTTATAATGCGGCTACTCAAGCATGGAAAGTGCTACTACAGCAATTCATACCATATAATGTAGTATAATGTTCTACAATAGTACATACGCAAGGGCATAGGAACAACATGGTATGTAACATAGGAAGAATTTAATCTACTATGATATACGAATTTCATGAAGAGCGTTAGGAGATTATAGAAAGAATACACAGCGGGTATACGTAAAGATATACATAAGTATACATATTCTGTGTTCACATGTTCCTATTCACAATAAGTGAATAAATGTTAGCCTGTGATAAAAAATGCAAAATTGGCTCTTTTCCCTGCCAACGCCAACAGATCACCAACATCAGTGAAAACATGCAAAAAGCAAAAGCAACTTTTTACTTTACAACACACACACACACACCATAGACTTTTTTCTCCCTCCTCATACATTGTTGACATAGAAAAGAAGCAATTGAAGCGAATGAGAATGAAACCCTCGTGGGAATATATAGTTCACTAGAATGGAATTCAATTTCAAGCAAATGGATCCTAACTGTGTGTGCATGAGCATATATTATAATAATATATAACATATAGCATTGCATTACCGATACGCACACAGTTATATTAGATATTGCCAGTATATAGCAATTCCTATATCCTTTTTTATCCGTACATATCTGACTGCGTTATATAAAATGATAGAGAATATGGACTTAAAATTCCTACCTCCTCATATTTTCAATCTTATATTATTTTCTATTTACTCATTTATTCCTACGCTGTTCGTTCCCAAATTGAGAGCTATAGACCCGCTTGGTTCTGCTTCATTGCAGATACTTTTAACGTGAAGAGCAATATCCGTTAATGCTTTTGCTCCAGAGGAAATCTCTTTTCATACTCATCATCTTCTCGTTTTCCTGCATATTTATCCTCCTCCACAAGTCTGATGTCTGATGCTCCGAGTGTTGAGTTTAGGAAATTCTTATAAGGTGTATTACATTCGCTGAAAATGTGTAACTATATGTTTGAGTTTATCCCTTCCATTTCATGAGTGTGTATCTAATACAAATTCTAATTCATATGAAATAAATTAAGTCAAAATATGTAATTAATATTATAGCTTCATCAGCCCTAGAATTTATTATTATTATTTATTAATCCTTGAAAAGTCGGAAAGAATTAAAAATATTGGTACTTTAAACTTTAATTAAAAATATCAAATGGGGCTGAGAAAAATAAATATAAGCTAGAATTTCCACCTTGATTTATATGTAAGTATATCTCTACAGCTTATCGAGTCTTTTCAAGCTTACAATAGTCTAAAGCTTGAGCCGATGAACCCGGCGGCAAGTTCAAGGAAAGCGCTACCGTGCTGAATGTCTCCTGGTAGTCCTGGTCATCATTTCCTGATTCATCTTTACTCAGGTAAGCTATCTATTAGAGCTTACAATTAGTGCTAAATAGCTACATACATTATTAAGAACGGCGGTAGTAGAAATTCATTCCTGGACGCAATCTTGGAGCGGTTAAAATTAATACACTAGGAGCCTGCGCGGTTAATTAATAATTATGTATTTATTATGTATTTACTATGTGTTTATTGTGTATTTATTATGTATTTATAATATAATTCAATTATTTACTTAGTAGTTATGGTTATTGGTTATATGCATTTTATCAATTATGTATATTAGTTTCGTTACCTGCTGATTTAAATATTCTGCAAGTACTAACTGGGTTATTTTGAAAGAACAAGCATAAAATGCCGTGCACATTGAAAAGACTAAATCAATTAAAAGGAAAGGCAATGCATGAAACCGCAATGTATAACGAATGAACGCCCACTTATAGAAAGACACCTTTGCTATAAATGCAAACCTACATGGAATTAATGATAATATCCCCCGAAGATACACTTTCATGCTCTTTACGTTTCAACGTGTCACGCCTCGTTACAGTGAGTTCCACTTTCTCATTCGATTTTGCCTTTGTGAGTCTGTCCGTCATTGAGATGAATTTCTCTAGGATTTCTTTCGCTGGACTCTTTGGCAGTGGATTTTAAAACATACACATCTCGGTTTGTAAGGTGATGGAGTGCGTATATTATGTGCAATTAATGTAATTGCTTTTCCCTCGAAACTGCATTTATACAGCCTTGTACACATCCCTTCAAAATATAAACTCGGGTTTAAAAAGTTCCAATAGATAAAAAATATTCTATGGTTTACCATCATGCATTCCGATCAATTTTCTTTGCCATTTTTCATCCCCCGAGTCATTTGTTTTTTCCGCAACACCTACGCTATATGTTCCTTAATGCAGAATTTTTCTATATGAGCTAAGTATAGATACTTATATTTAAAACAAATACAGAAGCAAAAGGAAAACTACACAGAAAAATGCATATAAACATATCCACAAGAATATACAAAAAAAAGATACGTTCCAAGAATATTGCAGAACTTCTGGAAAACACTGCCAAACTAAAAGAAAAAAAACTAGGAATTCCCAGTAACATGTGAAATGCAGCTTTTGCATGAGCACGTCCTCCAATCCATCATTTCTGCCTTCCTGACAAACGTCACCTGGCTTATATGCACAGCCAGGAAAATAAAAAATGTAACCGGTAACCACATTTCTTGCTCTTTCTTCCCATGTGTGAAATAAGTGCGTAGGTATGTATCAAAAAACTATTATTTATTTTTTTTCTACTCTGCAGTTCCTATTGGGATTGTGAAATTCTATATAGAATTTATTTCTGCAGAGTGTAGTTTGCCAATCATGGAGAGTGCTACCGGGAGGAAAAGTGTATTTCCGATTGGTATTTTGTCGTGGAGCTGCCCAGCGCTTCATTGTGTACAAAAATTGTATTATATATTTAAGCAATTGTACATATCCAAGAAATAATTGACTTCCGATGGAGTCCGATACATTTCTATTTGGAACGACAACTTGTAATTAAATCAAACGCTGCCCTGTATTCCTTATAAAGTACTAGAAAAGACTACAAGAAAGCTTGGGAAAAAATTCCATCCTGTCCTGACAATCTTTATAAAAGAATGTCATAAAAATCAATATTTGCGTATACAGTATAATATAAACTTAATATTAGAGACTCAACTATGTATTGTATACATTGAAGTGAAAAAAAGGAGAAAAAATGTACATGATCTCGTTACGAAACTGCTTCTATTCTTATTCGCTTCTTCGGAAGATCGCCCCAAGCTAAATATTTCTCTTTGTGAGAGAAGCGAAATAAGATGTTCCACAGGGTTGCTTTTACCTTCATGGGAAGCGTTTTGACATGAAAAAAATGGTTTTTCTTGTCTATTCTTTACATAGAAACATTTTTTATACAGCGCTACCGGATGCTTTTGAATCTATGGATTAGTCCTTTTATAATATTTGTAGATAGGGATTCATATAATTTATAATTAATCGTTTGATTATTATTCTTTCTTGGTTTGTAATTATTTTAATATTTATATATTTTATTATGTATTTTATTAATTATTTATTATTTCCAAAATTTATTTAATATAATGATTAAACTCTTGTCAATGCAAATACTCAAGCTACAAAACAGTGTAAGGATTTAAAAAAAAATGTCAGGATTTTATGAGCATCCACAAATTTTACTTGCAAAATAAGTAAAAATATTAGGTATCTGCGTAATAATGCTCAAACTCCCAGATCAAAGTCGGGACTTCAAAAATCTCTTCACAATATTCGATTCGAAGGCATGAACGAATAAAAAAGTTTAACAATCAATACAACTGTGTATGTACATATATACTTATATCATGTACACATACATGTATCGCATATGTACAAATGCGTATAAAGTACCTATACAAATGCGTTGTTAAATCAAGAGACGAACTTTATGTTCAATTCATTGCCATAACTACTGTCATGGAGAGTTGTGTATTATAATAACAAAAAATATACAGTAGGGCCATTCAAACCGAATTTACTGACTCACTGGCTTGTTGACTGGCAAGGAAGCAATTGGAAAAGTTATCCCAGGAACTTCTTTTCACTTATTTTTCCTCCCGATTTTTACATCCTTGTTATTTACATGCAGTTATATATTTATATACGGTGATATAATTATCTACTGGGGTTCATATGTAAAATACTCTTCCGTCAAAGCCTATTCAACTTTTGGCCTGTTGTATACAACTACATACAAGACTACAATATATAATGACCAAGAACTGCGAAACTTGTTTCCATATTTTTCGAATTTCTTGTAAAATCCAAATTTTATTTGAAAAGTTGCATAACTACGGATTAAGTTGTCTAGAAAGGAAATGGTTAAATTGACTTTTTTTTTATTATTTAGTATAATTTTTTTTATTTGAAATGTTTTTTGTGTTTTTATTTTTTCATTTGTTTAACTTATTGCAGTTATTTTATTTTATTTATTATATTTACCATATTTTTTTTACTTTCTTATTTCCTATTATTATTATCTCCTCTTCTTTTTTTATTTATTAAAATTATTATTACCTCTACTTTTTTTATTTATTATATATTTTTTAATTTATTGTAGTTATATTTGGAAGGTATATATATACTTTGTATTCGAATTCGATAAAAATAAATATCCTCGCAAAAAATCATATTCCATGTTTCTAAAACTGTTTGTAAACCTATGGAGCAGAGGGTCAACTAACACAAACACAATCGACACTCTAGAACTTAGATCCTTGTGGAGGGGATTCCAAGCGTAGCATCCTTGACGTTTACAAGTACTCTGCAAGCAAACTTATTATTCAATTCAAAAATTATTCCAAGATTTTCAGTTATCAAAACGCTTTTTTGTGTAACTCTAACCAAGGAGTTATCTTCCAAAAAAGCTATTCAAATATATCTCTAGTTCCGGTAGAACAGTCCATAAGTGGATACATGCTACTTATTTTCCATTGAAATTGCATACATATGAAAAAAGCAAAATATATGCATGAGGAAACAAGATATTCTTCGGATATTGAACACCAACAACTGGATATTTATAAAGATTCTGTCAAATTATTCCAAGTTGATGTTTGAGTATCCAAAATTTTACATGAAATAGTTATCGTCCTATGTATGCTTGAAGTACTAAAAATATTCAAAAGTATTTCGTATGTATATTATACATACGCGCAAAATAGTATAAAGCTTTTTTTACATGCGTGCAGATGAAACGAACTAAAAATTGAATAAATTTAAGTTGCTGTAAGCTTGTCGTAGTGTAAAAGAACTACGGAGATAATACAAAGAACAATTTTACAAAGCTGTGGAATGAGATGTAAATTGCCAAGAGAAGACTCTCTAAAAGAAAGTTGTTAAGGTTAAACAAGATAAGCTATCATCAGAGTAATGTGACGGCGAAAATTATACATATTTGGAGCATATGATGTACCAATGGAAATGTTATTTGTCCATTTTTATATAAAAAGTTTTATTATTTTATTATTCTCCCAAAAGATGAGCTCGGAAACTTCAAAGGTAATATTTTACAATTTTCATTTTTATTTCCATTCTCACAACAATTTTCACAAAAATTCTTGCAATGTTGTTTTAAGGTTGTAAAGAAACGTGGAATATAAATATAATAAAAAATAATGTGGCGGATAAGGCAGAATACTATATATGTATGATTTATATTGGGGATATTATCTGTGCTTATACATTGTAGAACTGGCCATGACTGAATACATTTATTTGAGCTGTTATGACTAATTACAACATTTAAATTCATTTACTGCAATAACTATCTGTGAATTTTGAGAGTATGGCTCGAGGTTAATTTGATGAACTTACTTTATATTTCAATGTTCTACATTTACAATTTTCACAAGCATCATTAAGTTCTGCATAAAATCATACGTAACTACGTGTGCACACACCAATAGTTACATATCATCGGTGGGGATGCAAAGAGGGTTATTTCCATGTGAACCTATAAATGCAAGATGAGGTATCCACCATCAATTCAGTGCAAGATGAGATATCCCGTTTAAATTTTATTAAAAACTGAAAACGGAGAGTGCTTGTATTTAAATTTTCCATTGCAAGACAATTGTACATTAATGGAGCTATCCCACCTTGCACTTAAAATAATGGTGGATGTCTCACTTTGCAGCTAGACGCACATGGGGATAGGCCACTTTGCATCTCCACCGACGATATGTGTACACACTGATAAATGTGCACATCCAGTGTTTTCAGGAATAAAACAACTCCAGGAATTGCATAATATCTAGTGGTTTCTCCTATAAAATACCGCAGAGAATTTAAATGGAGGAGCTCATGTATAAAATATGAAGTTGGGAAAACAGAAGAGATATTTGCTTTCATACAAGCGATTGCTTTCGGGAGACTCACCCCACTAGCAAAAAACAACCCGCCGCCGCTGTTCCATCCTAATTAATTACATTCAGAAGAAGAAGATACTGTGAGGAGAAAGCTTACTACAGCGTGGACGGGGGAAAGAGCAACTTCATCATCTTTATGTTCCCTTCCATAATATAAGTATTAGGCATTCTCTTTTCTCATCCATCCAACTTTCTCATCGCTTATTATTGCTTCTTCTCATCGGGAACGATGTTCAGTATATACTTATTTACTACATCTACTATGTCATATTTTCAGATTCTTATATATATTTGTGTCCTGTTTGAATTCATGTGTTACTTGCTTTATAGATTCCTGTTGGCATCTATTTTCTATGAGGCTTCACTATGTATATGTATACGTTTCCACGGGATATTTTCCTTTCTCAAACTTTAACTTCAGCTCCATGGTGAGCATCCTGCTAGTTCAAAACTGTTAAGGTGTTTAATGGAGGGGAGTATACATTTTGTAACGTTATATGGTTTTAATTATTTTAGATACCTTGTGAAAGCTACGATGGCATACGGCATACCTTCGAATTCACTTTGTACAAACTTCCGAGTTCCCAAGAAATCACATGTGGTTTCTTCGAAGATTGAAGTTGAGATGAAAAATGGAAGTATTTCAAGTTGAGAAGTTAGTACGATGATAGCTTGATAGTATACTTCCCAAAACAAGGTGTGCAAGGGGAAGCATAACTATGTACATACCCACGATGAATAAGTGTTCTTAGAGTTTTAAAAATAATGTCGCCAAAATATGGCATAATAAATTTCATTTATATTATCTATGTATTACTTATTTATTTTATTATTACTTATGTATTATTTATTTATTTTATTATTACTTATGTATTATTTATTTATTTTATTATTACTTATGTATTATTTATTTATTTTGTTATTACTTATGTATTATTTATTTATTTTACTATTATTTATGTATGATTTATTTATTTTACTATTATTTATGTATGATTTATTTATTTTATTATTATTTATGTATTATTTATTCATTTCATTATTATTTATTTTATTTACTTTCGTTGGTAAAAATGAAATACCTTTATTTTGTTTAGTAGATATGTGGAATCTTATTATAATGTAGTGTAATAATACGTGTTGCTGCTTGAATTTATGCTTATTTTATGATTGTTATTGTTTCTATAGTTGCTTTAGAAAATGAATTTAATATTATTAATGAATTACTGGTTTTGGAAATTATGAATTTAATACTAAAAATGATTGGACATGATGAATGAAATGCTATTGAATGACTGATGAAAATGTAAGAGAGAAATGTACG
>JAQGAK010003963.1:0-13442 GCA_034696945.1 Lipothrix lubbocki
TTATACGCGCATAGCCCATCATATTATACGCGCATAGCCCATCATATTATACGCGCATAGCCCATCATATTATACGCGCATAGCCCATCATATTATACGCGCATAGCCCATCATATTATACGCGCATAGCCCATCATATTATACGCTATAGATACATATCCTCAAAATTTAGAGTACCAAGGTCCTATTTACATGTCTTTATAAATAGTGCTTGTATTGCTGGATGAATGACTGTGGCACTGGAGTGTGCCCAAATATGACCATATACCTACTCGTCAGCGACCCATCCCCCTCCCGCTTCCCACTCCTCCAATTTGGAATCGTCACCGTCACAACGAAATTATTGAGATTATTAAATTGAGGAGTAGTAAGATAAACCTTCAGTTCCGGAAAATTTTCAGTTCCCGGGTTTTCACCGAAGAGAGCGCCACAGTCAATTTAATTCAATTATAATCGGGAGTTAAACTTTCAATTAAGCCAGGCAATAAATATTAAATCGTGCAGGTGTCCACCTCTCATTCATATGTATTTGTATGTGTGTGATGAAGGTTTTAGGGTTCCTAAAACTTTAATCAAATAGGGGAGAGTATCCGAATTTTAATTGATTTTAAATTTGGTACTCCTCTTCATCTTATGTTTGTATGTGTGTATGTGGGAAAGATCATTTTGAGGGGGAGATTTACAGATAAAAATGTGAATATTTAATCGAAATGAAGGAAAGAGAAGAGGGTGATAATATTTGAGAAAAGAAGATCAAAGTATCGGAGACGGAGATCAGTGAAGAATTGTATAAAAATCCATGCAGTTGTCCATCCGTCTAAAGAGGGGAGAAATTGGTAAGCACTTACAACAATAACACACATAAAGCACAGTGTTCAATACACATGAAGATGCAGCAGCAGCATAGCAAAGTACATGATAATGGTTCTCCACAGAGAAAATACACTATACGTACGTCACTATTGACCGACTGTCCTAAGGAAGGGAGATAGGAACGTACGTATACGTATTTTCTCTGGAACCATATAAAAGTATATAGTGAGCATGGAACAAAGTGTGAGAGAACCAGCACAATAACTAGCACAATAGCCAGCACAATAGCCACCACAATAGCCAGCACAATAGCCACCACAATAGCCAGCACAATAACCAGCACAATAGCCATCACAACAAATATCACAATAACCATCACAATAACCATCACAACAACCATCACAATAACCATCACAACAACCAGCACATCAACCAACACATCAACCAGCACATCAACCAGCACAACATCCGTCATATACACAAGCCCATGCAAGCAAACATCTAACGCTACTACACTTTCATGCATGTTTCAATGTATTTTACTGAACTTAGAAATATGATATAAATACTTATTAACGAAGAGCGATAATTTTTGTATTGATTATGAATATGATCTAAACTATTTAAATGAGTATAAAAATTATTCCAAAAAATCACATATTTTCAAGTAATTATTTATTCAAGATTTTCTTTTTACAAACTTTTTCTCAAATTTCTCACAATGTTCGATTGCTCGTCCAAGACTCCAATGATAGCAATGCTCGCAAATAATGATGTCCGGATTTGATGCCCAAGTCCTGTACTCCATCATGTAGAATCCAGCCCAGTATCGCATGCGTCGATGAAAGCGTTGACCATGACACGAACAGTCCACAATAATCCTGTAGCCCTTTACCCACAACTCCAACATCTTCATGGAAGGTTGCTGATCTCCAAGCTACTCCATAGCAGCGGTGATATCTTGCTCTAGCTTTTTACACAGTTTACACAACTCTTGCCCGTACAAGGTAATTAATGTATCTTCGATAGTCAACTGTTCAAAGTATGAAAGTTTACACTTTTTACACGAATAGTCTACAACTTGAACCTCCATTTCCCCTCAGTGTTCAATATTGACTAAATCTTACACAAAATGAATTCTACATTTTAGCCTGAGAGTAAACAGTATTGCTCGTCTACACACAAAAACGATGATGTAGAGATGATAATAAACTTGATTCCCCCATATTCTTTGCTCACATTTCAAGCTCGAAAGATCAAATCCAAATTTTGATAAAGTCAGAAAACTTCAGTTCTTCAAAAATAACTACATTATGGCAGCAAGCAAATATTTCATTGACACCACCACCAGCAGCAGCAACGGCAACGGTAAGAAATTATTTTTGAAAAATTCTCATAAGTTGTAATAATTTTATCGCTTTCATATGTAGATGTTGTTCGCGAGCCACTCCTTTGTTGCAAGAGACCACAGGGAGTGAAGCTTCAACGTTTTATCGATCAGGAAGTTTCAGTGAATGCCGCCGCCGACTTGGATCCCAGCCGAGCTTGGAGCTTTTACATCACACCCGATTGTTATGCGGTATGTAAATTTTATATTATGATCAAATTATTTTCCGATAATATTTTCAATGTACTTAATTTACAATAATAAATTTCTTTAAATGTATATTTAGATGTATGTGTCAATGTCTGCTCGAGTGGCTCTACATTGGACGACCGACTGCAGGTAAAGTTGGACTTGCAACAACGGTCAAGTTTTCCGTGTATCAGAGCAAGCCAATTGCAGAATTCATCAGCATGATTTTGGATCAATACCATGAAGCCCAGATGATTCAGCAACAGAGAAAACTTCTACTGAACTATCCGAAGGATCATCGAGCATGTTTGGACTCGTGGCAAAATGTCCAGCAGAATAAGGTCGGTATTAATTTGGTCAATGTCAAGGCGGCTGCCTACTTGGACAAGGTGACTGGAAATCCAATGATTTTCCTCCTTTCTCCTGTCCCCATGGAAACTTCGTTGAAGACAAAGTTGTAGTAGTAGTAGTAGTAGTAGACTTTATTCGTAATATCAATATACATAAAATATTACAGTGTCAAGTAGGTCAATAAAGGTCAACAAAGATGTGGCCTGGGTGTTGTTTGAGACTGAAAATGCATGCAGCAGCTAATCTGGAGACGCTCATCTTGGCAAGTCGATTCAAAATGACTGAAGCAGCTTGCAACGACAACGGCGTTGACGTGTGCGGGTCAACTCCAATGGAGATTGTCAACCCACAACAGATGCAATAATAATTTATTTAAAACCATTTGAATTTTACCGTATCATTTTCATTCTTTATCTTGCCTTCATTGAGTGAGTTTCATTTATCTTGTGTGTTTACTAAACAAAACAATTTTTCAAAATGGAAAATGTTTACAACAGTCAAAAATGCGGCGGCGAGGAGTATAAATATTATAGTCGAGATAGTTTTTGGAGTGACAGTAGCGACGACGACGACAGTTATAAGCGTGACGATACTGACGCCGACGACAGCGACGAAAGTTCAGACAGTGAAGACGAAATTGAAGAAGACGACAGCAAAGATGAAATTAAAGAAGAAGAAGACTGAAGATGAAATTCAAGAAGTTCCCAAGAAAATAAATGTAAAAGAAGAAGAAAATAAAAATAAAATAAGTTGAAATACTTAAAGAATACATGCCTGGATTTTATCAAGAAATTACTCTACCGACACCACCAATTTCTCCTGCAGCAAAGAAATAAAATTGAATTGCTTGAACAACAAATAAAGACTACAAAAAGGAAAATTGGTACGTCCTTTGTGTATAATAAATGGTAATAATGATTAGTCAAGTATACTTATTTATATTTGTAACATGTAATCTTTCACAGCATTTATGCAAGATCTATTGACCATTGGGAAGATTGACGACGACGAGTGAACATGATCATGATTCAATGTAATGTCTAAAATTTCAATAAATCTTTGTATAATGTATACCAAATGTTATTTACACACATACATTTATTTATATTCTTCATTTATGCATACGTTTTTTTACAATTATTAAACATCATTCGTACATGCATCTAATTATTTTACAATCATTAAACTTACATTTATAATTATTGACTTAACTTATACGATCCAAATGGGAGACTGTAATTATAATCATCTTCGTTAGGATACATTCTTGCAATATCTAGACAATGAAATGCAGTCTTATTCGTAACTTGGTTATATACTGTATGGTTATTAGACTGTATAGAGTTTACAATAATACGTATGATCATCTCATCCAGTACTGTCTGTCTATACGTCTCATGAAACCAATGAGCTCGCAGAGCTGATGCACTTATTCCCTTGTTTTTCATTGTAGGTTATTCCACAGCAGAGTTGTGGTATAGCAGAGAATATTGCTTTGATTTCAGCGTTACAGCTTCTGATACATCTAAATATTCAATCTTCTACTTGCCACTGCAATTCTTATTGAAATTTCTTAGGTCTGGTATATGTGCATATGGTTTGAATATCTCATGATCCTTTGGAATCTTTGAAAAATCAAACCAATTTTTATGCTCCACAATTTTCCGCCAGATATCTTGCTCTTTCTCTCTCTTTATTTCCATTAGAGTTGAGTCTGTATCCGTAAATATAGAGTATTTTTTTTCATCAAACATACTTCTCAGCTGATCATATACTCCACAGTAGAATATCTCCTTGGCAAAGTCTAATATAGACGGGCATACTTGCAAAGGCCTATTCATTAAAATCTTTTTTGGTTTCAATCTTACAATACATACATAGTTATTAAATATGTCAAAATCTACACAATCATCTCGACTCAACAACTCTAGTGTTTTCAGCTGAGCTTGAAAATTTAACCTTGAGCATATTTGTTGGATTGTAAAAATTTTCCAAACGTCCCATTATTGACTAGCTTCAATAGAGCCTCTTCGCTCCCACTCTTTGCCACTTTCCTCTTTTCTGTATTACTCTCAATAAATGATTTGAGGAACCGACGCTCAGTAAAGCTAAATCCACATTGTATTTCCTTCAACACTATACCCATTTGGAGATAAAATTGTAGTATACGGTAGTGTAGTACATAATTTTTCTTTTTATAATACCTAGATAAAAGTGTTGGTGCAGATAAATACGAGCGAGTAGCAGCAGCATCACCCAGTTTGTGCATCATATGGATTTGCTTCGGACCCAATTCTTCACTTTTTACGTGTCTCTTCTGTGGAGCCATTTTATGTGCCTGTTATTTTACGTGTACAAAAGCTCTGGCCACCGCGTATGCTCCGCCTCACCATGTCCAACGTATCTTTATCCCGTATAAATTCAACTTCTTCCTTCGTAATATACAACCAGCATTGCCAAGCAAATGAACTGGAAGTTGTACAGTATGTAGGGTCAATGCCAAATGAGTTGAGAGCATTACATACATAATTTTTCCATACGACGGCCAACAAAATGCTATCGAGCAGTGTATAAAGAGCTGTATATTGCTTAAAGTCTTCAATTCTAAAGGTCGTACATACTTGTTGAATTGTATCCCAATCAGAATCTGAACATTTCCCCAACGTCAAGTCATTGTCTAATGCTGAACGATCGGGGAGAGGCACGCCAGGCTGTAAAACTTGCTCTGAACTCAGGAATGTATAAGGAAAGCAAAGCTTGGCTAGTAGCAATTCATAATGTTGTTGAGTGAATGCCGTTGGTCATCCCTCAATTTGTATAAGTCCATGCGGGAGCATATACTCTTGTATTGATTGAGCCATCAAACCAAGTTGTGGAAAATTATCTTTACGTACACTGTCAATGAGATTGGAGAGAGAGCGAGGCTAAGATTGACAACTGTCCAATAGTCGCAACTTTACCTTTTCCACACCAAAACTTAATAATTTCTACACAGTTGTGGTATCTCCAAGTCTCGAGCAACAGATTTAATCTGTATAAATTGTTCTCTAGTCTTAGCAATTACATGTATATCTCCGTAATTAAATAGAGAATTGTCCATGTACTTGAGCAAGAGATGATGATCATACCTACTGCTATTATGTTATATGCCTGGCAATTCAAATTTATATTTATTACGGAGGTAACAGCCTTGGCAAAGGCTAGATACATATCTTCGCGTGTCGTGATTATGGTTATAGCATTTAATTACAGGCTTCTTGGGTATAAAACCAGAGGGTTCATAATCAGGTGGCTCAAACATATTATCGTCGTCATCGTTAAATTGTTCTTGATCATCATTATTATCATCGTTATATTCTGCTTGCTGTTCTTTCTCTAAAAATAATTCACCATCATCTTCGGTGCTGTCTTCGTCTTGGTCTTCATTGCTGTCTTCATCTCCGTCGGCGTCTTCATCTTCATCTTTTCTTTCATGAATTAAGATATGTTCAGCGTCCATACGCGCACTTGAGTCGTCAAAATGAGTTACAATTTCTGCATCATCGCCAATGACCATGTACTGGAGTAAATTTTTAAAAGAATAATCATCATCTTGTCGTCCTGTTTGCAATTTTTCTCTGTCCTCAAAGGTTGTAAATTCACGGAAACAATGTTGACAATGTGTAGCTATTGCATGAAGTCTCTTCTTTTCTTCGTTGGGCTGCACAAAATTAATTTTTCTACGTATTTCACGCAGAAAGTATTGGGACCAGTAAATTGCTCGCTTGAAAAATTCCTTGACTGGCTCTGGTCCGTCATAATATTCTATAGTTTCAATTTTACACTTTTCACCATTATTATGTACAACAACAAGACTATAGCTTGCAGGTATGTATTCATATTTTTTATAGTGTTACATTTCTTCATCTTTGTTGAAGATGACTCATCTTCGGCATTAACGATTGGATTACTATAAGCTTCAAAATCATATACATACAAGATAGTAGGGATAATAATGAGTCATCTCGGGTCGATAAAACTTTAACGTTTGTCCTTTGGGAGGCAGTTCGTATTCAAAGTCTTTTTGCGTTTCACTTTCACTCGTTGTCGTACATGTTGACGTAATACAGATATGTTGCTCCAGTGCTTGCCTGCTCTTAAAGTTACGCACACATTTTTCACAATATTTAGTCTGACCGTCGCACACCTTTACTTTTGAGAAATCGCTTCAAGTCTGTTATAAGTACATAGTGGTATAGAGTATTGGATTTACCAGTCTTAAGGTCTTTAACCTCCTTATGTATACGAAATAGATTCACAACATCTTTAAAGTCAGTCTTGGAGGTTCTCACCACTATAACATCTTCGTCTTTAATTGTATAAATGTTCACCGAAAATTTATTCTTCTCTTCAAAGATGGAAACGTTCTTGTAGGGGTCGACCAAATCCTTCGATAGTCCAGAAAAGTATAATAGATGAGTATATTTCATCCATGTTTTCTCTGCATATTCTTCTCGCAGAAATATCCAGTTGTCACACAGTATTGGAAGCATCGAGTGTCACGATTTCTAAAGTTGACGTAACCAAATACTCTACGCTTGAATGGCATATCCAAGTATCCTCGGGGTCGAGAGTCCGTTAAAAATCCTAATTCACCATTTTTGACTTCAAATGCAAGTATATCCACAATACGCCATCCACTTCCATTCTCCACGAATAAATCTTTTTTATGAATCAATTCTGAAGCACAAGTCCACACAAGTTCTTCACTTTCCCTTTCATTGTATAAGTCATGATTTTTAGATTTAAAATACATTTTTTCTTGGGGTGTATCCTTCACTAGACGTCAAATCCAAATGTAAGCGCAACAAGGCAGCAAAAAAATGCCCCCTCTACACAGAGGAAAAGACTTGGACATATTTCCAATGTTCAAGCATATCTCAATGCATTTTGCTCTACACTACAAGCACATGAGAAACACGGTCAAAGTTATCCGACAAGTGTCGAATAAATAAACCCGACAACTGAACCGAACGTGTTAAAACTGAGTTTATTCAAAAATATTTAATATTTATTTATATTTAATATTAATTTAATTTTATTTATATATTTAAAAATAAATTAAATTATTTGAAAATAAATTAAATTATTTGAAAATCAATTAAATTAGTTAAAAATACATAAAATGATTTAAAATTTAATAAAATTAATTATTAATAAATAAAATGATTTAAAATTTAATAAAATTAATTATTAATTAATAAAATTAATTAATAATATATAAAATTAATTAATAAATAAAATATATTAAAAATAAATAAATTTATTTAAAATAAATAAAATGATTTGAAAATAAATAAATATATTTAAAAAATTATTAAAATTAGTTAAAAATGAATATAATTATTTAAAAATTTAATCAATTTATTAAAATTTATTAAAATTAATTAATAATAAATAAAATTAATGTAAACATACGCATTACGTACGAATTATTTATTAATTAAATTAGATTTGTATTATTTTTCCACTTACGTTCCCTTTTCCAGTAATTTTTGGAGGTGGGATGGTTTCCGTCTCGTCGTCGCCATAATTATTCATGATGGCTCAAGTAGCACTTGCAGCGCTGGCTTTTATTGTAGAGTAAATGCTCCGTCCAACCTTGTACAACTTTATGATGACAAGGATAAGGAGGAGACCGACAGTTGAATATGTAATTGTAGAATTATCAGAGGAGGAAGGGGATATAAAATAATTCGAGCTGCTTCCACTGCTGGCAGAGTTCTGCTTTAAGTTCACGCCACTGCTAGCTCCATGAAGAATTCTCTGTAGCAAGTGATACAAGTGAGTGAGTAACACATTGTTAGCTGAAGCATCTCGTATCATAGTTGCTGAATCCATCAGAGTATTGTCGGAAGAATTGCATCTATTTTTATTAAGGCAATTCACAGGCTCCTGCTTTCCCCCTTTCCTTGTAAGTTTCGTTCAAATTCACTGAGCTTCTGCTCCATGCTTTCACACTTGATGCATTTCAATGCAATGCTCAAGCATAGCAAAAATGCTACGGTATTTCTTGTATAGAAAGCCATGTTGACAGTATCAAAGCTTGATGCGTACTATTTATTTTCTTCTGTATGCACGCGTAATTATCTTCTTCTTTTGGGCTTTGGCAATTTTCCTCCGAGTTGATTGAATCATTTTTAAACTTCGTCGTCGTTGTCCATAACCACGCTGATTTTTCCTTGGTCTGAGTTTGCTTCTTGGCTGTTCCTTCTTCTCCTTGTTCTCTTCTTCCTTCTTTTCGTCATTAGTTTTATTCTCCGATTATTTATATTTAATAATTTTATCATCTTGCTTGGAGGAGGATAAATTATTATTATTATTTTGTGGAGGCTTATTTACTATTTCCCAATCAGGATTATCACGTGGTGTAACTTGAGGTAAAGAACAGCAGCACACTCGTATTATTTTTGGTTGACAATTCTCAGGCGGTTGGTTAACGGCGGCGGCGGGAGTAGGAGAATTTACAGTCGCTGATTTTTCACTTGGAGCAGCAGAAGGCATTGACGTTACATTTTCACTTGAGTTCGTTGGAGTGTCCATAGGATTTATATTTTCACTTGCTGGTTTATTTACATCACATGCGTTTATAAACTGTTTCTGATATACACGCATAAGCGACTCGAAAAGTTGTGGTTCGAATACACGATAGACTTTAGCCATCTTAATACGTCGTCGTCGTTGCTAAAATCAATATTAGTTCACACGTTACAATCTTCAAGAGTATAATTGATGCTAAACACTTTACCAACTTTGCATTCTTTATCAACAATGACTGGATTTTTGTTCGTGCGCACATGTAATTTAAGTTTATTCACAAAACTTTGGGCTTGCGGTGTTAAATTGTAACAAAACTTGCTAGCGTTTATTATAATTTCCACCAGGGCATCAAGTTGATCTTTCTAAATTCTGTTATTGATGAAATGTTTGATCTGACTTTCAGTTTCAAATTCACTCAATTCCGTAAGTATACCTACATGTTTTTCCAAGCTTGTAGACGTTTTAATAAGGGAGCATATACTTCCGTATCTGCACTAGGAAATATTGAGTTGCGTACCCAATACTGGCAGTTTTTATTCTTTGGAGTCATATCGAGGAATAAAAGTCCAAATTGTTGATTATTCATTGCATGAACGTAGGCAGCTGTGAGAAATTTTGTCTGACCGGGACAGACTTGTCGGGGTTTATTTGTAATTACACTACGGTCGCGTGCAGCATCAAAGTGAATCAATACTTGAGAGTTGAGACTAATTGTCCGTAGATTTTTCTGAAAGATATTCTGTACAATCATTATGATTGTGGCTCCCAGGTGATGTGAAAGTTTTGTAAAGTAACGTTAAACAAGTTCCAGATTTTCCCCTCGTGTTATTTCGTCCTAGTGGTCGTCAATAATTTTGTATAAGGTGTGCTGTCGGACGTCGCTAACGTTTCAATGTCTTTCAAGTTACTGGTAAATATTATGTTGGAGTCTTGTTCTTGTAGCTGAAGGAAGCCAGGCTGAAATACACTATATACGTACACAACCTTTTCAATATCCGTATCAAATAACTCGCGACGTCTCCGTATAAGATCAAGTACTGCAAAGGTTTTGCCACTCCCTGTGCTCCCTGATACAAGTATAGTTGCTGGATGTGGAATGGCAAAGTTTATGCTTCCTTTACCGCCTATATCATATTCTGTTGACTGTTTTATGCTTGCCATGTTGATGAAGTCAATGCAAATCAATAGTGGAGACTGAATTGTTAACCTAAAAAGCTGCCAATTTTATTACGAATACAATGAAATTTACACGCATTTTTTATTTACAGACGACTGCATTTCACCTAAATTTTTTTTAATTTGCTTACATGCTACGGCGTCATTATACTCTACCCCAAATCGGAATGCAAATAGAAATCTAGAATACGAATGTCCAGTTGCCCTGGATATTACAAATAGAATTGCATATGCTCCACACAAATTAGAAGTCTTACTCTGTACCTATACTAATAAAAAACGCGTCATTCTTGATTGCTCGGAAAGTAAAGGAGATATTTTTCTTTAACTGTTTAAGCGTTTTATTTATCTTCGACATAAACTCGACAACTAGAGATTATCCCTCAGTGCTAAAAGGAAATGTGACTACTGACGGTGGCTTGAGCCAGGGAAAGGGGGTCGTTTGGATTTGTTTCTTTCACAGTCAGTACGCGACGGGCAACGCGTGGTGTAACAACAGTTGATGTTTGTACGATCCGCTGCTCCTTCTTCTGCTTTCGTACATAACGAAGTTTAGTCAAACCAACATCATACATTCCCCGTTCCAGCTTCACTGGATGTTCAAAGGTATGTACAATATTTCCCGAAATACCCATCCCTCTTGGGTTGGCTGCGTTTGTTACGTTTACATAGAAGCTCCGTAGTGCTGTGGGGTCCATTTGTTTCCTCTTGTATGTATAGTCTGTAGAGAGTGCCATTATTCCGTTCTTTTTTCTTCGCCCTCTTCTTCTTGGTCGTCTGGCAAGCTTGCAAGTGTGAGTTCAGCTTCCTTGAATTGTCCAGCAACACTTTCAGTTGGCCTAGAGAGATATTCAAGCTGATATGTCCAGGGAAAAGTATCTTGAACTTTTACTACGCGAAATATTTCACGAGAATAATTTTCTACGTAACCTGTCCAAGCAAAAATTAAAATGTAAATGACATTGCAAGTGATTCTACATAAATTATTATACATGCAAACGATGTACTTACCTTTTTCAAAGATTAACTTTGCTCGAGAGATTCGTACAAGATCGTTGATGTGAAATTTTGGCGGCTTTCGCAGTAGATTATTTTTTTCTCGCAGGTATTTTCCAAACATTCTCCCCCACTGTTCATTAGTTTCCCCTATTTCGTAATTGCGTATGGGTTTGAAGGATTCGCGCGTAGACTTGTGGGAGAAGGACGTGTCATTTTAAGCTGCTGATTTCTGTGACTTAAGTCATTTTTTGGGTAGTTTGTTTAGGAATTGTGGTGACTGAGGACTTTTGGACCTATGTATATACTATGGTGGGGAACACCTGCAAGGGCAGTGAGGACCGCCATACGGGTAAGGGTCACTTTTCAAATGACCTCAGGTCACTATTTTTTTCTTTCTTACTCTCTATCTATATACATATATATTGGGCTTGGGAAGAAGTTAGTGTGTGTGTTGTATACACTTTGTAAGGAGTCATCTGCGATTGGGAGCATCCCAGCGCCATCTAGCGATAGTAATTATGGTTACTCAACCACATTTGACTCCTATGTAACGGATGGTGCGGACACCGTAATATTTTTACGAGTAGTAAGCCCATCTAGATCACTTACTATTCTATTAGAGGTCGCATGTGGCATAATATTTAGGCTGGAACTCAGTACAATATGTTTGTCTACATCGTGTTTCACTTTCGACATTAGTATAAAATTACATCAATCTTTCCATCTTTTCATTGATTGTCGTTTACACAGTAGTAAGTATGAGTATATGGCTTTGAGTATCATAACTTATGCACGAGTTATATACTTATCATACTATAGTAGTATATTTGCTTCATCACTTTCAGTTCCTGAAGCTGATGAGATAATGTTGAGTCCTGCGCCACCCGGTGCAGAGGAAATGGATGTAGTGGTCAATGAGGATGAGCTCTTGAGTGTTGAGGATACCGTTGAGCATAACCGTGAGGAGCAATCCACCGGTCCCAACGAGAATACCAACACCAAGAAGAAGGAGAAAGAGAGGAAGAACTGGCCAGAAAAACGCAAGATGCTTAAAGCTAAGCGTAAGGCCAGGAAGAAAGTGGCCTCATCTTCTACGCCACCTAAAACTGGTGGAAAGCGGCCTTTACCCAGTAGTTGTGGTTCAGGGAAAATGGAAAGGAAGCAGATGAGGGAGGGCCTTTCACCAAAACCCTCAACTTCAGGAGTGAGAGTAAAACCACCTTCTGCTGCTTCTGTGGTTACAACACCCAGCGAATTCTCCACCATTCTCACTTTCGAGGGGGGTGTGACTAGGAGGGTACCTGGAGAAGCTGCTATTGCTATTCGCAATCAACTCCTTCATCTTGAGGATGCCAGAGAACCTAGTCCTGGTAATGTTCTACAGATGTTGGACCCCGCGCTCACATCGGCAGGTCAAGTTAAGATTGACTGCCAGAATGCTTACTCTAGGGATTGGCTGGTGTCACAGGTTACGGCACTGAAGTGGGAAGGTCCAGAGAGGAACTTCACCTTTAGGGCTTGGGACCCAAAGGATGCGCCAGTACCCCCGGCAGTTAAGTATGCTCGCTTTAATGCAGTCTTGTGCATAAGTTTGTTCAGTTGTGCGCCAAGCTCGCTGAACAGAATCCAGGATTAGATACCAGGAATTGGAGATCCTATGCCGAGACCAAGAGTGTTACCGGAGATTCAATCCGTAGAATATTGGGGCTACCGCACGCCTCCGTGGAATACTTGCGCTCGTGCAAGTCGTATCTGTACTATCGTACATGTACTGTTTATTTTCATGAGGTGTTAGAAAGGAAGTCGGCTAAGGATGGTGGTGAGGCTGAGTAGTGGCTCATCTAACACCGGGGTCCTTTAGCATGGGGTCTGCTATAATAACGGCACCCCATGTCTATGTGACCCAAATTAACATGCACCACTCGCGTTCTAGCGCAGCCTCCTTAAT
>JAQGAK010003964.1:0-13441 GCA_034696945.1 Lipothrix lubbocki
TTAATACAAAAATTAATACAAAAATTAATACAAAAATTAATACAAAAATTAATACAAAAATTAATACAAAAATTATTCCAGAAATAAATACGAAAATTATGCAAAAATTATTCCAGAAATAAATGCGAAAATTAATACAAAAATTAATCCAGAAAGAAATATGAAAATAAATAGAAAAATTATTCTAGAAAAAAATGCGATAATTAATACAAAAATTAATCTAGAAATAAATATGAAAATAAATAGAAAAGTTTATTCAGAAATAAATAAAAAACTAATGTGTTTTTTGCGTAATTATATGGGCGAAACTAAAACAGAAAATGTAAATCCACCCTGCGCCTTTTTAAATCAACGGAAAATAAAAATGAAGAATCTAATTAAATTAGTGGGATAAAATCTTTGAATTGACTAAAATTGAGGTTTTTGAATGTTCCTTGTTGTGATGTAATGGAAAGTGGCCGTTAATACAACGTGGTAAGGTGAAATCTAATAATAAACAAGCGGATCTGAATTTCCCGCTCTGTTGCATAAACGAGGGAAAGTCAAAGTGCTCGTGCACCTCGCCTCATTTGAAAACTCCCGCTGCTCGGCGATGAAAGGTGGGAGGCTTGCGGGGGAAATGGAAATGCTGCCAGACTTTATGACTTTATGATTAAATAGACTGCGTGGAGATGTGTGGAGGTGAATTTAGTTTTGAGTATAAATGAGGAAATAAGGGAAAGAAGACCCGACTCACCGCAAGTATTACAGTAGTACATCGGAGGTCGACCCTTCTTATCACAGTTAGCACATGGCGGTTGGATCTCCGTGGAGGCTTGAAGGAGGAAACGAAGGAGAACGTCTGCAGGCGGTCCGGCGCCATCCTTCAACGGCGTCACTTTCCTGTTAATCCCAACACGACTGTGAGAACCAAGTCAAATCAAAATTGTCAACTGATGCCCCAATCATCATCACCTTCATATATTTCCTTCTAAAAGCCATTCCTATGTACAATTTACATTTCCTCCCCAATTTTGTTTTTTTTCTCTTCAATTCCCACTCCCTAATAAAATCAGGGCAATCAATCTCGCGGAGCGGAAAATAAGGCTTGAAAAAAATAAATGATTTTACTTTCAATTTATGCGAAACTTGATTTCAACGTCAAAAAATTAAATTTCGCGACCTTCTTTGAAAACGTCTCTTTTTAATTTCTTCATTTCCCTCCCAAAAATTTATATTTCGCTGCTTCTAGAGTCTTAGGCACGCTATAGGCTACTACATTTATTAGTATAGTAAATCATATTTTGAATTTCGCGCTATATGAAGCGAATCCAATTTAATTCTTTAGTTTGCACACTTTAAATTTTTTGAAAATTGAAAATAAACAAGAGGAAAAATGTCGGCCAATATTTAGAAATGTATATTTTCGCAGATTTATAAAATAAATGAATTTACCGCAAATAATAAAAGATATTAATTTAATGAAAATATTTAAAGCAACAATTTTACCGCCACTATTCTAAAACAACAAATTTGCAGCCAATATTTTAAAACAACAATATTTTATTTTCCATATTTTATTACAAATTTTACCGTTAACTTTTTTTTAATTTACCGTTACAAAATTTAAATAAAAAAAATTTACCGCCAATATTTTAAAACAACAAACTTACTGCGAAATTTCTAAAACAATTTTAACGCGAATATTCTGAAACAACAAATTTACCGCGAATATTTAAAAAATGCATTTACAGAGAATATTCTGTTTAAATTTACCGCTAATTTTTTAAACAACAAATGTATCGCCAAAATTTCCCCACACCGCCAACATTTTAAATGTAAATTTATCGACGATTATCGACGAAGTGAAAAAATATTTATCTCTGATATGTTCCCTAAATTACCCTCAATATTTTCAACAAATTTAACGTCAATGTTTGATAAATTATTTGCCACAATTATTTAAAACAAATTCCCCCGTGCTAAAAATATGAACTTTAAAAACTTTAAATATAAAATGCACCGAGCTTAGTATATATGCAATGTCAAATATTAGAAACAACTCCATCCCCAAGATTTTCAAAGCGCCTGAAAACAAAATACAGAAACCAACAAAAAATTGGCACAAATTTCAAGGCTTTAGAAAAAATGTATGCATTTTCCAAGGATATCTCCAATCGTATTAACTGCTACAACGTGAAATCTCCGCCAGAAACAATCCTGCATATCCATATACCATACCCATACATACTTACATTCCCCAAAACACTCTCTCAATGTTTCCCGACCGACGTTCCCATAAAAATAAAAATACGCGAATTTTTTTGCAATGTCCTTTATATGTATATGCGCGTGCATTATTTAGCTTACAATCAGAAGTATACTATGCATATTATAGTGTATGTGCATATATATTATAGGTATGTATTTATACAGCATAGTAATTCCTCCTGACGTACATGCATAAGTTTGTTTAGAATTTGTTTTTTGCAAAAACAAGAAAAAATCCTGTCTTTTTGGCCGCAATTCAACAGCGATTTCCTTGCGGGCTTCCTTTTTTTATATTTCTCTCGATATCTTCTTTCTTCTCTGGAGATGAGAGAGCATGCTGCTTTAGAGCTTTTAGGACTCAAATGGGACCAGGCAGGATAAAGGGGAATATTGTACATACACACATTTTAAAAAAAAAAGTCTTGTTGTAATCAACGGATACGGAAAGTCTCATCGTTTTGTGTGTGCAGCGAGCGTGTGTGACTGAAGTAGAAGGAGAAGAAATGGAAGAAGAAGTGGAATCAGAAATAGAAGAAGTAGAAGAAAAGGAATATCCCTGGAATGTAAACAGAAGGAGGAAAGGAGATAAAAGTTGCCGGAGGAAAGGAAGGAAAATAGGAAATCGCTGCTTTATCTCATTTCTTCCCACTGCTTTCATCATTTTCCGTCGTCGACGTCGTCCTCCTCCTCCTCCACCATGTCATTCCTCCTGTGAAGATTTGTACATGTTATTTTCCCACGCACTTGTTGTTTTTTTATTGTTGTTTCTGTTGTTTTTTTGTTTTTTTGTCGTGCTGTTTCTGTTATTTTTTTGTTTTTTGTTGTGCTGTTTCTGTTATTTTTTTGTTTTTTGTTGTGCTGTTTCTGTTATTTTTGTTGTTGCGCTGTTTCTGTTATTTTTGTTGTTGTGCTGTTTCTGTTATTTTTTTGTTGTGCTGTTTCTGTTGTTTTTTGTCGTTTTTGCTGTTGTTTTATTAATTGTTTTTTGTTGTTCTGTTTTTGTAGTTTTTTCGTTGTTATTCTGTTGTTTTTTGTTGTTCCTTGTTTTTGTTGTTGTTCCATGTTTTTGTTGTTGTTTCTTGTTTTTTGTTGTTCCTTGTTTTTGTTGTTGTTTCTTGTTTTTTGTTGTTCCTTGTTTTTGTCGTTGTTTCTTGTTGTTCCTTATTTTTTGTTGTTCCTTGTTTTTTGTTGTTCCTTGTTTTTTGTTGTTCCTTGTTTTTGTTTTGCTGTTGTTCCTTGTTTTTGTTTTGTTGTTGTTCCTTGTTTTTGTTTTGTTGTTGTTTCTTGTTTTGTTTTTTGTTGTGTTTTTTGTTGTTTGTTGTGTCGTTTTTTGTTGTTGTTTTTTTGTTGTTTGTTGTTTTTCGTGGTTTTTTGTTGTTTTTTGCTGTTATTTTGTTTTTTTTTCGTGTGTGGCCTTGAAATGAAATCCCCAACACTTTTTTTTAAAATGTGAATTAACACGGAAATTCCTCCGCTTTTTTGAAAGACTATAAAAATGCAAGTGCTCAAGAGGAAGAGTTATAAATAAAGCTTTCTCTCCTTTTTCCTGTTCTTATTCTTCTTCTCCTACTTATTTTAGCAGGGAGAAAGACCTCTGGAATTAATTCCGCTGGGGAAGTCAAAAACTGGAAAGGAGTTGAGAAAAAAAAGAGAAATGACTCACGACCAGAAATTATATTCTTTGGGTTTACACTCTTTAACTTCTCGTTTGGCTTCTTTTTTCTCATTCTGTCGCTTGTGGTGATGGTGGGGTCTGGTAAAAAGTGTGGCTTTGTTCAAAGTCCGGGAGTAAAGGGCTCCGGAATTCCTATTTGCAATTTTAAAGTGCACGTGTGCCAAAGGAATTTTCGAATAATAATGAGCTCAGGGCTGGGAGGAGCATAAATTATTTATTTGGCGGGAGAATTTTTCCAGGGGGAATTTTAAACATTTACAAATTTACATTTTACATCTATTTCATCTGTACACATGCATAAGACATAGTGGGGCAAATTTACAGGTTCGTGCTTCCGTTTGTTTAGCCATGGAATTTTTTTCATACATGTTAAAAGACATGATGAATGTTACATGTGTAGTAAATAATGCGAGTCAAAGCATTTAGTCCCAGGCGATGTTGCCAAGTTTGAATACGTTTGGGGAATCCCGCGCGCTTTTACTCCACAGCGCAAATCATTTTTGGGCGTAATTAGAAAAAAACGCTTTAATTGGAATATGCGCGAACGTAAACGCGCAACTTCAGGGGGCTGCAATTGTTAAATTGGTCAACGAAATTGAAATATGCGCGCGGTAAGCACTGTGCAACAAGGTAATGGCGCGCTGATGAATATGAGCGCCATGCATAATTATGGATGTGGAAGCCTGAGGATTTTAAGTCTTGCAGAGCGGATTACTCGAGCGTGATAGGCTACCACAAAATGCGCGAATTAAATTGCGCTTTAAATTGCGCTTTAAAATGCGCTTTAAAATGCTTGCCGATAAGCAGCGCAAAATTGGGTCAAACCCTTCAAAATCTAAAAAATTGCATTTAAATAAATAGCCACAACTCGTATACAAATTGCTTTAAAAAAATGTAAGCGCGCATTCAAGCAGCAAGCTGATTGGAACATGCTCGTCTATAGCCCTTAAGAGCGCTTAAATCCATGCGCTTTTGAATAAAGCATATGTATTACAATAACATTAATGAGCTTCAAAATAATTATAGCAAATACAATGACACGCACATATTGTGAGGTGAATACCGTTCATGCGCTCATTAAAACCAGGCGCGTAAAATATTACAGTCCGATATAATAGCGCGCTACATATATAACAGAGCGCTTTTTAATATACTAGCGTACATATGAATCCCCTTGAAATCTGCCCAATCCCCATCCATATTCGCCATCCTCAAGTAAGATTTCAAATGCTCGCGCCATGATTACAAAAAGATTTCAAATGCTCGCGCCTATTATTATTACGCGAGAAAACGTTTTATTACCCGTGCGGAGCATGGGCTAAAAGCTAGTATAAAAATAAACAAGAAAACTCAAGAGCGGGAAACTTGGAAAAAATTAAATTAAATTACTATTTTCAAACATTTGAGCGCGAAATTTAAAATATGCGAAAAGAATATTCTCTCCAGCTATATAAAGCTTCGAAAAATTTAAAATACGGTAAGAAATATGGATTTAAAAATAAGTACACACATTGAGTCAAAAAATAAACGTAAAAAATCCTCACCTATATTCGCCTTAAATCTCTGTAAGATTTCAAATGCTCGCGCCATACATAATGCAACATAAGAACCAATCACGAAATAAATACCAATTTTAAAAATTGTGTACAAACCAGTAAAATTAAAAAATAAACGTAAACAAATAACAAAATAAATATCAATTTTAAAAATTGGGTCAAAACCAGTAAAATTAAAAAAATAAAAAGCGGGAAAATTGAGAAAAATGAGAGAACAAATGAAATAAGTTGGAGTGAAACGTCTGCCGATTGGCTGTAGGGAAGAAGATTAAGAAAAAGATGAAGATGATGAAGGGAAAGAATGAAGAGACGAAGAAGAAGGAGAAGCTTTGGAAGCGCCAGCAGGAACAAGGTTGATTTCCTCAGCCCGCAACATAAATCATGGTGACAAATGGCTTGTTCAACTATCCTCAGATTTCCTTCGAATTTCACACTTAAATTCTGGCTATAAGTGTGGGAATGGGCGTAATACTTATGAGGACTAAAAATGAAGGGCTGGGGAGTATATAAAATAAATAGAATACAGTGTGTGGGGGCAGTTAGCTATATAGGCTAAGAAGCTGATGCAGTATAAAAGTAATTGCACAAGTGGGCATCGTTAGGTTGCATGTGGCGGTCAAGAGAGGAACAACGGCCCTTCTGTTCGGCTGACCAGTCACGGAAATCAATCCTGCTTCCACGGACGCTCGCTCCTCTGACGAGCAAATGAGAGGAAATAATGCTTTCCCAATGAAGACAGGCCGTCAGAGAGAGGAGCGCTCGCACTTTATTACTCACAAAGAAAGGGATTCCCTCCTAAAAGGATTACCTCCTGCAAGCCAACACTCTCCAGTCACCCGTATTTCTCACTCTACATCATCATTTAATACCAACTTCTCCACAAAAATCCAACATTTTCTCAAACTCTCTCTCTCTCTAAAAGTCCGTCCCAATGGCTGCGTTTCCTCAAATCCTAAATATCATTTCTTTCCTCTCATAACATTTCAATTTTTTGCTCCAGAATTTGGCAGTGCTCTCCAATTCTTTCATGCTTGTCCAGTTTAACTCCATGGTCACGTTTTAGGTCAGAGTTCAGTTGGAGTTAGGATTTGAGCTGAGGGTGAGTAGCTTCTTCGGAAATCCAGTCTGGAAAATTCCAAGTCATATTCATGTTTTAGGGTCAAGTTTTAAATTTGTTGGAGAGGTTCTGGTCAAGATTAAGATTTTTGGATCCCGTTTTGGATTTTGAATTCAGGTCTAGTTGCAAGTTTTAAGATCTAATAATTGTTGAGGTGAAGTTTTAGATTATGAGAATAGGTTTTTGATTTTGAGGTCAACTTCAACCATTTATGCCAATGTAGCCTCTTCGCGTTGTCTTGGTTAGTCATCAAATTTAATTTCAAGAAGCGAATTTTTTTAAGTTTATGGTCAAGTATGAGGTCAAGTATGAGGTCAAGTATGAGGTCAAGTAAGAGGTCCAGAAAGCGGTTGGGTCTCATGTCAAGTAACGTTTCCAGTTGTGAGTCAAGTAAGGTTTCAAGTTAGATTGGAAGTCAAGTATCATCTCAAGTTTCAAGTTTAGTTTCCAGTCAAGTAGCATCTTAAGTTTCAAGTTTCGTTTCAAGCCAAGTAACATCTTAAGTTTCAAGTTTCGTTTCAATCCAACATCTCAAGTTTTAAGTCAACCAAAAGATCTAGTTTTAAGTCAAGCGATCCAGTTTCCCAATTAAAAGTTCAAGTTTCAGCTCAACTACGCAGTCAATTTACAAGTCCAATAGAAGGTGAAGTTTCAACTTAACTCAAATATCAGGCGTCTACTTTCATTTTTAAAGAAACTAAAATCTTTGTTTGTCATATACATTTTGAACCTGATGAAGAGCAGTTGCTCGAAACGTCTTTCCAATAAATTGTAAAAATAAAATATTAATTCCTAAAAAGTGATTAATCCACTCTATTTAATGCTGAATAAAGGCAATTTAAAGGTCACGTAACTACATAATTCAAATGTCAACTGTCAAATCGACTATAAGGTCAAGTTTCAAGTCTATGAGAAGGTCAAGTTTCAAGTTTATGAGAAGGTCAAGTTTCAAGTCTATGAGAAGGTCAAGTTTCAAGTCAAGGAAAACGTCAAGCTTCAACTCAACTCAGAGGTCAAGTGCAAAGGTTAAATTCAAATTCAAGTCCCGAATCAACTGAGGATTTATTCTTGAAATGAGATTTTAATTTTGGGATCAATATTTCTAAGGTGTTGCTAAAGAAAGAAGTACTTGCTAAAAACCCTTCTACTCAACTCAGGATGGATGAACGTGAGAATGAATTGGGTCAGAGAGGGAATTTCTTATGAAAGGGTAAAAGCTCCCCCAAGAAGCACAAGCGTGCTACTACTAAAACCTGTAATGGGGAGCGAAAAGGTGACGAAATTAAATCAGGTTGAAATGACTGGGAATTTTTGATGCCAAGCTGAGCATTAATTTCGCATTATAATAAAGCCGGAAAAGTAGGTGCTGTCAGAACTGATTACACACAGAAAGAATTACAAGTGTAAACATTATGTAAGACACTCACTCAGGGAAAGGAGGAAGTGAGAGGATAGAGAGAGATAGAGATAGAGGGGAAGGGAGTAGGCGAGGGGAAGAAGGTGAGAGGACGTAAAAAAAATAAAAAGAAAGAAAGAAAGAAAAAAGGTCTGAGGAAAGCAGATGCCGGTGATTAGTTGCCGGGGTAAAAGTAATGTTCAGAGGCGGATTCAGCAGGTGTGTGTGTGCCAGACAAGGGGAAGTTTACATGCGGATGCATGCATGGTGCAGTAGTATAATTCTGTACATATGTACATACACGTCAGGTGTTTATAAGCGGGTGTGTAGATAAGAGTAATAAGACAAGATGATGAAGCCATATGTGGTGAAGGGAAAAGGTGAGTTGATATACAAGCGGTTAATAAATGATGTTGACTTGATTCCAGAAACCTCTGAGTCGGTTTTGGCAATCGTTTTTGCACTCTTTTTCTTCTCGGCTGGATTCATGATTTTTCGTGGGGCGGATGAGGTAATCCAATATTGACTTTTCTACTCTCTCAATGGTAATAAATTGCTTCGGCCAGCTTTCCCCACACACACAAAGTCCTCTTTCCATTCAGTCCTCTTTGTTCTATAGAATCTGTTTGTGCCTCATAGCGGCATCATAATAAGTATACCTATGTACGTGTGCTCTGGGATATAGTTTGTAGATTTCCCCTGTAGTATAGAGTCTCCTTTACGCACATATTTTTTCCCCTATTTTCCTCATTTTTTCTGCTGGGTCTAGATACTTTCCCTCAAAATTTTCCAGAATTTTTCTTATACATTCTGTAGATTTTGCACACCTTTTCTGTCAATTTTACTTCAATTTCATCCAAAATTGTCTCGCTACATTCGCTCTATTTTTGCTACAAATTTAGACAATTTCCGTTATAAACTTGGACCATTTTAGTTTCAAATTTGGTCACTTTTTCTTGCAAATTTGAACATTTTTTGTTAAAAATTCGACCAATTTTGTTTGTAAAGTTGGACCTTTTTTTGGAATATTTATACAATTTGAGCTAAAAAATTTGGACGATTTACCTTGTAAATTCTTTATATATTTTTTATAAATTGTTTAAAATTTCCCTGTGAAATCTGCGAATTTTCGAAGTAGATTGAGTTTTGATTCTGTAAATTTCCCCCATAGAATGCTTACTGAATTTACACTGCAGATTGAATCGGGTTTTGGGGTAAATTTCCTGTGTAGATTATATGTATTAAGGTTGGATTTCCCGGGTAGATTGTGTATATTTATCCAGTAGTTTCAACCTGGAGATCAGGTTACATTTATTGTCTTGTTCCTTATACCTTCTCCTCCTCACCTTCCTGCTTTCTGCAGAGCTTTGCGGTACTTGTCTAGCCTCATTTTGCATTTTTCTTCTGCCTTCAAACCATATATATTGCCTTCAAAAGACCAATGTTTCACTGACTCGGCAACTTTTTTTTTGTACCTTTTCGGAGAACGGTTGTTGTGGATATTGCATGGGGATTGCTTAGGTACGGAGCGTACATACATATGTATCAACAACAGCTATTCATGTGTTTCAATGGGGTTGGCCCATAATGGCCGCACTGTCTTCCAGGTTTTTCCGCAGTCCCTCTATTCATACTTTTCAATTCACTCCTGTCTTCTCCTCTTCCTTTTCTTCTGCATTTCAAATACCCTGGTCGTCGCTTTTCCCCAAATACGTTCCAACTCCCTGCCATTCCAAATACATTCATCGGGCTATATTATCCATTCCAAATCTATGCCCATATCTCTCAACCTTAAAATACATTGCCGTCTTTCTCCATTTGAAATGCATTTCAAGTTTGGACCATTTAAAATACACTGGGAGTTTTGTCATTTAAAATGCATTGGGATTTTAGGTCATTTGAAATACATTGGGATTTCCGGCAGATTGAAATATGTTGGGATTTTACACCATTTAAAAAGCCTTACAATCCTCGTCCATTTAAAAAGCATTGGAGCCTTTCTCCATTTAAAAAGCATTGGAACCTTTCTCCATTTAAAAAGCATTGGAACCTTTCTCCATTTAAAAAGCATTGGAGCCTTTCTCCATTTAAAAAGCATTGGAGCCTTTCTCCATTTAAAATACATTGGGAGATTTGCCACCGTTTAGAATACATTGCTATTTTCCTATTTCAGATTTATTTCGAATTCCGGCTATTTAAATCACATTTGAATTTTTTGCCTTTAAGGCACAATTTACGAATTTTGCCAATTTAAAATACACTGGGAATTTGTCAAATTTAAATTGTATTGGAGCTTTCTCCATATAAACAGCATTATAGAATTTTCATCTACTTCAAAATTGCATACAAATTTCCTTCCATTTCAAAAGCAATGGGAATAATTATTTCCATTTAAAGTTCAATAGAATTTTCTTCCAGTTAAACTGCATTGAAATTGCCTCCTATTAAAATCCAATTGTACATTTCTCCATTCGAATTGTATAAAAATTGTCTTCCATGTAAAATCATTGGAACTTTTCCCATTTAAATTACATCGTAATTGTCTTCCATTTAAAACTTAATAGAATCTTTTGTATTCAAATTTAAAAGAAATTTTCCTCGAGTTAAAGCACAATTGGAATTTTATCCTGCTATTAAAATTACACAAGAAATTTCTTCCATTAGGAATACATTTTGAGATTTTGGCTCATGTAAGGTGCATTGGGATATTCGCCCATTTAAATTACGTTGGGAATTTTCCCATTTAAAGTACATTCGCATTTTTGCCCTTTTGAAAATAAATTTGAATTTTCTCCTTTTAAAATACATTGGGACTTTCGACCATTTAAATTACATTGGAAATTTTGCCCATTTAAATTACATTGTGAATTTCACCCATCTAAAATATATTCGGAATTTCGTCCATTTAAAATACATTCGGATTTTCGCCCTTGTAAAATAAGTTTGAATTTGTCTCCCTTTAAAATACATTGGGACTTTCGCCCATAAAATTCTTATTTTTTGGTAATTCCCCCCATTTAAAATACATTGAGAATTTCGCCCATTTAAAATACGTTGGGAATGTCGCCCATTTAAAATACATTGGGAATGTCGCCCATTTAAAATACATTGTGAATGTCCAGGAGTTGGAATTACACAGAGAAACTGAAGTGTTCCGTTTGAAAAACAGTGGGATTCCTCGCGATCTTAAATGCATTTGGTTTCGTCCTCCATTTGAAATACTGGCCTTCCATAATGAAAGATGAGCTTGTGGAAGATAAAGCACATATTGGAATTTATACGGGGATAAAGGAGAGTTGAGTATGTACGTGCTTGTACAGGGAATACAAATAAAGAATACATTACGGTCGTCGGAAATAAATACAAGTTTAATTTTTTTTTCTCTCTCTCTCTCGGAGTTTCGGACAAGGACTCCTCTATATGTATGTATATAAAGTATATAGCTATATGTATAAGACCCTTTGTGTGGACTATGGAGCAATCTATTTGCCGTTGTTGGAAAATCGCTATATAAATGAGGTTTGTCTCTTATTAACTCTGTCTCTCTCTTTCGCTCTGTTTCACTGTTTCATTCGTGGTGGAAGGAGTAATATGGCGCTCCGGTATGTGCGAAAACAGGGGGAAAGCCTTGTCGTTTGTCTTATCAGGGAAGCCAAGACGGCACTTTGAAGTTCAACGGGACGTGCAATAGCGAGGGGTTTATATACGTATAGTATGTACATATGTATAAGGAATGCATTATAAAAATCTATATAGGCGGGGGGAAAATCTATGGGTTTTCTAAATTCTAGAGCTTGCTTTCTTATAAATTCTTAGTGTTTCTTTGTAAATTCTGGGGGAAGGGGGGGGGTGGGGGTTCTTTGTAAATTGTAGGGGTTTCCTTTATAAATGCTCCTGTTTTTTCCTCCAGTCTCCACGCTTTCTCCCTATACATTTTTACTGCCTTTCCCTATACATTCCTCCAACTTTCTCCGTAACTTTTGCACTTCTTCCTTATAAATTCTCCTCTTCCCTCCTATCAAGTCCAACGGCTTTTGATGGGGAGATTCTAGATTTTTCTGTATAAATTCTACGTTTTTTCCCCTATAAAGTGCTCAAGTTTTCCTTTTTAAATTCTGGATATTTTCCTTTTAGAACGTGTGCATTTTCTTTATGAATTCTGTACATTTTTCTTATAAATTCTGTACATTTTTCTTATAAATTCTGTATATTTTCCATATAAATTTTGTATATTTTCCATACAATTTCTGTATTTCTTATTTTTGCACACTTTTCTTATAAATTCTGTATATTTTTCATATAAATTTTGTACATTTTTCATATAAATTCTGTACATTTTCCATATAAATTTTGTACATTTTTCATACAAATTCTGTATATTTTTCTTTGAAATTCTGTACATTTGGCTGAGAAATTCTGCACATTTTCAGGATAAATTCCATGTATTTTCCTTACGAATCCCATGAAATTTCGTTGGAAATGTTACAATTTGTTATATAAATTGTAGTATACGAAAAGCACATTTTTGTTTTTGTAAATTCCCCAGTTTCTCGTTATGAATTCTCTATGATTTTCCTTTAAATTTTTACACTTCTTGCGCAGGAATCCGTCAACATTTTTGCTTGTAAATTTTGCATTTTCTTAGTAGAAATCCGGCCGTTGTTTCATGAAAAAATGTTTATCTTCATAAGTGTTTATGTTCTCGTATTTTTTGCATAATTCCTCTTCTCCTGTTACTTATACTCTTTCTAAATTCCACAAAATTTTCTCTTTTACGAATTTGGGACATTTCCCTGTGCAAATAACAGCTGGTCTTTTTATTTACAAATACACAGCAAGCAGCTGGTTTCCTTGTGTCAATATTACAATATTTTGATGTATCAATTCTACATTTCCTTGCACTTTTTCCAGTGTCACAAATCTTCCAAAAACATTTTCGTTTCCACAAAATCATGAGGGTTTCTTTAAAGAGTTTAACTAAAGTTTTAACTTCTTTCGTTAAAATTCCAATGTTATTTCATATAATTTTCCCCAATGAACTTGGTAACTTTTTTTATAATAAATTCATTGGTAATTGTTCTTAAAAATTGTAGGAATGTTCCCACTAAACTTTGCGATTTTGTATAATTTTTTTTACTAAATTCTGGGATTTTGTCTAAAAAATTCTATGAATTTCTCCACTAAATTCAATGATTTTTTCCTATCAAACCTATGATGTTTTTCTATAAATCCAATATTATTTATATATCTATATTTAATATATTTTAATATATATATTATATATATTTTAATATATATATATATTATTTATATATCCGATATTTCCCAATAAATTCCACGATTTTCCCTGTAAATTCAAAAATTTCCCCCAATAAATTCTACGATTGTTTCCTATAAATCCTATGATTTTCCCCTATAAATTACACGATTTTCCCCTTGAAATTCTA
>JAQGAK010003965.1:0-13435 GCA_034696945.1 Lipothrix lubbocki
TTTATTTATTTATTATTATTTATTTATTTATTTATTTATTTATTTATTATTATTTATTTACCCAATTCTGTCACGGCAATGGAAATGTCAATTCAGTATTTTGGATTAAAATGAGGACACATGTACTTACAAATTTATAAGGTCAAACAGTAACGACGGGATAAATATTGACGATGATAACGAATGCCGTTACTACTGATAATCATACGAAAGTGTTTAATTGTTTGAACGACGTGTACTCGTACACGTGTGTGTGCATATTCGTGCAGAGTTACGAAGCGAAATGTCATTTATTATCCATGAGAACCACCTGTATGGAGGTATGATTAGGTAAATTATTCATCAGCGATGACGCTGATATGAGCACGTTGTTATATGTCATCATGCTAATTACTGAATTCATTTAGACTTCCGTATGGCTGTAAACTAACTGTTTCAATCGATATCCAGTTTATTGACTTTCGTTGTGATTCCAAAGACTTTTAAATACCACGTTATGTAGTAAATTACATATTAGCATTGCAAGGAAAATATTTGTGTTATGTAATTTAAATAATGTAAATACGTTAACGGAACTCAATTTCGAACAAGTTTACATTAATCCCTTTACCTTCTGAAGCTTCTGAATTTTTTAACGATTCCAAATTTTTTTTCATGATATGGGATATTGTCAGTGAAGCGTCAAATATGAAAATATTTCGCTGCAGACTAAAAAGCAAAACTGAATGCTGCTAGCAGTGTTTTTCCAAAATTGTCAACTGCGAATATGAACCCGCCGTTTAAAATGCATGGGAGAGATTCCATTGTCAATATTATAAGCAATACTGCAAGAAAAATTCCGCCGCTATGGGAAAATCTGTCATCGCGTCATAGGAAATCTTATTAGAAATGTTCATTTTTGCATCTCATATTTACGGAAAACCCGCCCGGCAACAGAATTCATTTTTGCACTTTAGTAAATACCCAGATGTTCATACTTGCTTCCTCACCGACGACATGTAATAAGTTTTTCTGGATTTCATGTAGTTTTGTAATAATAATACAAACGCAATGTGTACAGTTTATATTACATTATATTTTAGTCCATTCAGAAAAATAGAATTTAAAAAAATGTGCACAATTTTAGGTTTTGTCCATAATTTATCCTTCACACAATATCCGCACACAAACTAACCATAAAAATGTCATAATATTTTAAACTTCTGACTATATTTATTCTGGAATCTTCCCTGAAGTTTACTTGGATAATCCAGGTTTTTATAGCAAACAAATATGCAGCAGCAGGAGAATCAAACGACAAAACACGCGCACAGAATAATAATGAATGCATTAAAAACATTGAAAACGTAAATACCTATTAAAAAAATTGTTGTTGTAATATGAATAAACAATAAATATGAAATAAATACAAAAGGGGGAAAATAAAATAAATACAACAAACAGCACCAAAAATAAAACAAATGCAAAAAACAGCAACAAAAATAGAATAAATACAAAAAACAGCAGCAAAAAAAAATAAAAAAAAACAGCAGCAAAATAAAATAAATACAAAAAATAGCAGCAAAATAAAATAAAAATAACAATAAAGGAAAAGCGACAAAATTGAAATAATAAGAAAAATACCGACAAATGTGTAGGAAAAGATTCTTAATTAAAACAATAAATGCACAAAGTTTCAAAATTAAAATGAATAAAATACAACAAAACTAACACGAAAATTGAAATAATATTTTAATTAAAAAAAACGCCACACTAAAATTTATAATGCAAAATTCCAAACCCGCCCGCATACACAAAGTCCTGGGATAAAAAATCCCCAACAAAAAGAAAATAAATCCCACACAAATAAATCTACAACAACTGCCATAAATCCCAAAATAAAACCCACAAAAATAACAAATCTGGAAAGAGGAGCAGCAGCCTCCGAGAAAGAAACGAAAGGAGAGGAAATTCCAGACTATAAAATAGCCTCCCTCCCGCTCATTCACAAACCGGGATGAGAAGATAAAAAAAAGCGCGTGAAAGAGCAAAAGCGAAGGAAATAGGGAAAAAGAGAGAGAGAAAAAGAGAGAGAAAGAGGGAAATAATATAGAGAAAGAATATATCAAAGAATATGAGAAAAAGGATTAAAAAAAAGGAGCGAACGCTATAAAATCCGTGTGGAAAAATATAGTTGAGGACGGGGAAACTCACGAGTCCGGAGGAGGCTCCGCCTCCCCGCCCCGCCCCCTTTCACTCCCGCAGGGCCGCCGACTCCGCCCATGTGCACACGGCGCGGAGCCAATGAGGAGCGGTGCAGTCCCGTGCCCCCCACAAATAAAAATCCAGGTAAGAGTTAATCAGAGCCAATGCTGGTCAGTGTTGGAGTTGCACGGAGTGGAGTCGGACGTGTTGGGTTTAGAAAAATTCCAAATCCTTCGTCATTATTTTACATTCCCACTGTTTACTTTTCCTCAAGCATCCCATTTGCTGCAGCCGCAACAACAAAGAAGTAACAATAACAAATAATAAATAAATAAATTAAATTAATAATTTATTTATTGATACAAATCACACAACAAGGAAATTAAAAACAAGATTACATATTTATTATTCCTATTTTTTAACAACATTGAAATTATTAACCAACCAACTATTGAGGATTCAAGATTTTAATGATAAATAATAATAATAAATAATAATAAATAAATAATAATAATAAATAATAGTAAATAAATAATAGTAAATAAATAATAAAAATAAATATTACGCTAAATTAATTAATTCCACAGATTCTTATTATTGTAATAATTAAATTCTCTATTTATTTGCATTCGTTCAGTGCGTCGTGGTTTATTTTATTTACTGTTTCTTCCCTAATCTCTTTGATTATCATCGTCATCATCATCATCATCATCTCTCTCCCTCCATTGTTCTTGAGTGAGGTTGAGGCTGTAAAGACTTTCTTGATCAATAATAATTATTGTTCCTGGAGGATTCCGCCATAAATAAAATTGTATTTATGCAGTCTACTAGTCATCATCAGATGAATCAGTTGGGCACAGTGTACGCGACCAAGAGGAGGAGAAGGAATGGGAAATCGTAAGATATGATTTTATTATTATACAATTCTAGTTAATAAATAATTTTTAAATAAAATAGTTTTGTAGTTTAGTAAATTAAATAGTAAAAATAAATAATAATAAATGAACAATAATAAATAAATAATAATAAATAAACAATAACAAATAAATAATAATAAATAAATAATAATAAATAAATAATAATAAATAAATAATAATAAATAAACAATAAGAAATAAATAATAAGAAATAAATAATGATAAACAAATGATAAATAAATAATAGAAATAAACATTATCAAAGAGAAAGAATCATAATTAGTCCCGAATTTGTTTAAAAATTCTTTAAAACGTTAAATACAACAGCAACCAAAGTTATATCATGATGATGACAATATCAAAACCAACTTAAAAACACGAGAGCCGCCGCGTCAAATCAGTCGTCCTCCCCCATTCTCCAGCCTTTCATAGTTTCATTTATTAATCGTCAGCACAACATTATGATTGTTGTCATTCCACGGCCCGCGTCTTAATGACTTCCAGCATTAATTCCCGATAAGAATAATCCAATAATTATATATTTAGGTTTAATGATGCTGGATAATAAATACAATGTGATGATTAAGAAAGAAGGGATTCTGGATCTCTCAATGTTTCAAATTTTGAAGACACAACAAGCCCAAATCCAAAACCGAATTCTTACACTATACATATGTGTTATATATTATGTATATGAAGTAGAATAAGGAATTTATAAAAATAATTATAAACATAGGGAATTTGTATTAATAATATACATATATTCATTATTTTCTATATCTCTCAATAATCATCATCAGCCGAGAGTCGCGTGTTAGTCTTGTAATCTTTGGAGTATACAATAACAATATTTCTGTATATTCTCACTAATTCCTTGGCTGTTTCGTGCATAAATTGGAGATTCAATTGAGGATTATGTGTAAATATATTATATGTACATATGTTATGTAATATATTGACTGTATGTTTAAACAGCTCTGCTGTAGTTTATCATCGGATTTTGAGAATTTATTGTTTAATAATTAGTCCCGAGAATGACGACGAACGACAATAAACGAGATGAACGAGAAATGGGATTTAGGAACTAAAGGTGGATATAGAAGAAGCGAAGCAAAGTTAAAGGAACCTCATTAATATTTTTATCTAATTATTGGTTATAATGTCTTATTTAATATACATTGTTAAAGGTAATTCTATTGCCTTAATATGTATTTAAGTGTTCAATCCTAATGATAGCGGATATTCTATGAAATTCTTCAATATTCTGAGTATTGCATTATTCTGTTTCTAACTCTGCTGACATTGATTTCTCATTTCTCGTCATCATCTTTCCTCCGTGTATATGGAAAAATAGTATTAGATTTCACCTTTTAAATGCGTCGTCGTAGTTCTGAAATCTCCTAAAAGTTACAAAATTCTTTGCTGCAGCTTCTCGACTGTTCGATTGACGTTGGTATTATTGGTTATTTTCAATATTGTGACATTGTTTCTGTGTTGGTCAATTTACTGTCTTTGGGTGTGCAAATTGGTTTTTACGACATACAGGAGTTTTAAGGAATATTTTGTGGAGAGCGTGCCGTAAGTTTTGTGGGAGAGTTACGAAAGTAAATTGGTGGAAAGTTTCCTTTTTTGAATTCAGGTAAAGGAATTGTTTTGGAAAAAATTGCAATGTAAGTCAAATAAGAATTGATTGTTGGTCATTTTAATTTAATGTTTTGAATTTATCATAATATAAGCAACTGATTTTGTTTTAGACAATTGTAATATTTATAGTAAAGCGCCCGGGTGTTTATTTGTGTCGTTCATATTCCCTGAAACATTAATTTTTGTATTGGAAATGAAAGAGATAAAATTTGTAATTTGGGGAAATTTGGAGTACAGAGCGCGATAGGGTAAAAGTGCAAGTGTGTTTGAAAGTAAAAACATTTGTGTGTGGATACAGAAAAATGTGCTTTGGAGCCAGAGGGACAAATTTGTACTCGGCGCGAACTGGATTCAATTTGCATTAATGAGAGCAGAATGTCTAGAAGAGCAATATTTTTACAATGCATTTTACCTTTGTACATTTCCCTCTTACCTACTTCGACTATGCAAGCTGTATAAAAAGCAGGCATGATATTGCTTAAAAACAAAACACAAATCAAGTAAACACTTGGATTATTGAATAGAACGGGGTGTTTGAAATGGACAAAACAAGAAACACTGGGAATTCATGTGGGGAGTAATAGTACTGCTGAAATGTTTTGATTGCACATTATTTGATTTGGGGAAAATATCACTAAATATTATTATACGATTATTCCTTGGTTCAAAATGTACTAAATAAATACAAAATACATGAAAAATAACATAAAATCTACGAAATAATACAAAGTAATAAACAATAAATCAAAGTAATATAACATAATACAAATTGAATCAAAATAATACAAAATAAACATAAAATAATGCAATATAATACAAAATAATACAAAATAATACAAAATAATACAAAATAATACAAAATAATACAAAATAATATAAAATAATACAATTTAATACAAAATAATGCAAAATAAAAATTATAAAATAAATACAAAATACATAAAGAATACTACAAAAGTCCATTTACGGATTATTTTTCATAGAATCAACAATTTACAGATCAATTTCAATTTTCATAACCGTTTAACAATCCAGGATTACAAGGCTACAATTTAGGTCATGTTACTAATAATACAAACGTTAATAGTTTAGCATTAAATTCCCTATGGAAATTATACCACCATAATAGATAAATACAAATAATACAAAATGCAGATCGGATGTTACAAAATCAAAATATCACATATATACAAAATGAAACAAAATTTGTAGAAAAAAAGTTATTATAAAATAATATAAAGGTTGTAAAATTGAAGATACAAAATTAATACAAAACAAACTAGAATGGAATCCAAAACTAATACAAAACAAATGTGAATGCAATCCAAAATATAAGATGTAAAATTATTTAATACGTGTATTTAGGCTATCTATATGCATATTGTAACTTGATACAAGCACACAAAGACAAATTTTGTTACTTGGAACATCAAATTTGTATGCACTAAAAGTTCACAAATATAAAGCTTCATGTTACAAAACTAGCCACAAGTTCATATCCGCCGTTACACAATGAGTTATATAATGTCTAGACCTCCGATGATAGACAAATACACGGAATATTTGACCGCCAAAAATTTTTCATTGAAAAAAATGTGCGTAATATTTACGCACGCTTATGTATGCATACAAGGTATGTACAGATATGAAATACTTGATATACATAATAAGCCTCTTATGGTGCATACACAGGAGGAAGGCTAAACAAGTTTTAGTCTTAAACACACACACACACAGCAGGACAGACAACGTAGTAGTAGGGATATTCCCTTATGATATTTTTACAATAGTTTAGCAATATGTGTGGAAAAAGATATGCGTATGTACGACAGAGTGTATGCTCGTAGTCCGTGCGTGTGAGGAACAATTTTTAGAGCACGTAAATTGACAATTTAGTTAGTACACACGAGAACTGGTGTGCTGAAATCACATTAAAACACCCAGTCACGTCAACACTCTCATATGACCTTCTCAAGGCAACAGTGTAGTGCAACAATTCTTCAAATTTTAGCATCTTTCAATAACTATTTTACTTCACTTTCCTTTTGCCGGCTACTCCAGCAACAGCAGCAGCAGCAGGGAAGCTGCCTTGCTGGAGGTTACTGCCGGTCAGAATAACACACGGCATGCTTTCGTGATTTCGGTCAGAGGAAACTAGAATCTTCCTGATTCAGATTGGGAATTCCGCTATGGCTAATTATTGCTATGCAGGGATTGTACAGTTTCTAATCGTTGACGTTTAATTACCTTTGGGAAAAACTTTGTCACAGAAACGAAAATTTGCAGTATGCACATTTTTTAACATACTTCAACCTAATTGTAAGTAAGTTTTACGATTTTGTTATGTACCCTTCAAAATTTGTTAAATTTCAATGTCGTCCTATGTGGTAACCGTAAAGATATCGAAAAACCGGGGTGTACGTCAATGGTAATATTATATATCTTCTTTAAAATTTTGACGACATTTTATAAAATTTGTTTAATTTTGACTACATGTTATAAACGTTGCTCAATTTTGACGACATTTTCCAAAATTTGTTAAATTTTGACATTTTCTAGCTATTGATTTTTGACGATGTTTTCCAAAGTTTGCTAAATATTGAAAACATTTAATGAAATGTGATAAATTGGGAAGATATTTTGTAAAATTTACTAAATTTGGACGCTATTTTATAAAATGTGATAAATTTTTAAGATATTTTGTAAAATTTACAAATTTTTGCTACCATTCTGTAAACGGGGTTAAATTTCAACGCCACTAGTCTTGTGATTATATTTTTCAAACCATTGAGTGTTAATCTAAAATGTCTGTATAAATATTTTAATTTAAATATAAACTTACTAGTAAAAATGGTTGCCCAAAAACAAAAACTCTACTAAACACTGGATATCTAGCGATTCAAAATGCATCCCTGTACAAATCTCCAGTGTCTAAACTGATCTGAAGCAAAAACCTATAGATAATCCAGCCGTTCTAATTCCCACAGGATTATTTATAAAAGCAATCCCGTAAGACACTATGCGGATCAAATTCTATACATCCAAGAGCCAAAGCCACAAGTTAATTCTGGTGAGGATGAGTAATGTTCGGGAGTAATTTAATGTCAAAATTGAGAAAATGTGTGAATCTCCCATAAGAACAACAATATAAGCCGGGGTTTAATATCTCTAAAAAAACTGAAATGCGTATATAGGATCTACGTACCTTTACGTATATAAATATTTAAAAAAATAATCTTATACTAAATAATGAAATGAAGCTCCAACACCAAGAATCTCACTCTCGTTTGGTATGAATACATATCAAAATATATTAAATATAAAAGTATATAAATATAAAGAACTACACATATTTGGAGTAATTTAAGCGACGCACTAAAAAAAGGAAGTCTCAAGCGTAGAAACAAAGGCTTCATCTTCTTCTGCTTCTTTTCGTTCTTCTTGATTCTGACCAAAGCTAAATGAGATCGGTCCACATTAAAAAACTCATATGGTACAGCCGTCTACAGCGGGAAGATAACTTATACGACTGCACATATGAATTTACTATTACAGGAGAGAAAGAAACGGTGAATTAAAAAACAATTTCTTTACATCCCGGCATATCTTATTACTGATGTTCCTCAAAAACATTTCTCTACATTGTATGTATATACCACGTGGTAAATTTATAATGTCATATAGCAAATATCGCTCAGCACCCTTTAAAAATAGAGAATTTCCCATGTACATACTAATACTTAATGGATACAAAATATATAAAAACTTTTACATATACATAGATAGATATATAACTCTTCCAAAACTTGTTGTACTTCTTGTAAGGGTTCTTCTCCTTCTTTTTCTCCTCAATTCCCTCTCGCTCATCGAGTCTCCTCTCATTCGGAAAAAAGTCCAGACCCTTTTTTCCAACTGGTGTGTAAGCAGAGGATTCCCCAATTGTTTACGCCCAACGTACATATTGGTTGTATAAGGCTACGTATAAAAACTATTGGATACACTTTTGTATGCACAGATGCATATGTGTTATATGTGTACAACGTTTTATTATACAGGGATTCATATGCACATAAAAATTTCACTTCCATTACGGACAACGTTTAAGCGTAGAAATTACGTCAAGTTTTTGTATTTTTTCCTCCGAGCCTTCCGTCCATTCATCATCGCTTCAGAGTCCGGGCCAGGCTCATTGCTACAGTTTTAAGGGACTCTGTATGTTACAATGGAGTTTACGATAATACAAGATTTGTTACCTGTATCATATGATATTTACATACACGTACATATGTACATATACACCAACTTTTATACATTCTTATACACGTACGTACATATGTCAAATTTTTATACAATAACGTCTAAACACTACAAATTTTTACATAAATATACAAAATTACGTATGTACGCACATGTCTATACATAGGATTGTGTATTATTCTAACGTCCTCCTTTTTACGTAAATGGGAGCTGTGGGATATGACGAAGAACAACAATAATAAGAGTAAAGAGTAACTATGGTGAAAAAAATGGTATAATTTTTCATCTCGTACATACAGTAATGCAGCACTATATGCGTTTATATGCATATCCCTATAATATGAACGTTGGTATGGCATTAGGATTTTTTTAGTTTTGGTCTCTTAATATTTTTATGGCTTCATGCTTCTTCTACAATTAGTAAATACACCGTACCATGGCACTTTTATAAATTTTTGTACAAATTTTCTATACCATTCTGTACGTACCAAATGCATTTTTTGTAATGACGTTTTCTCTGTATAATATTACACTCTGTATTTCTCTAATATTCCGCTGTACTTCATGTAATACTCTATCCATTTGTTTAAATTAATATGAATTTTTATAGCGTCAGATGCAGTTCTATAACCTTACAGAATATGCATTTCTGATAGGAATTTTGATACGCAAAATGTTTCGTACCATTTGAGATAAATGTACCAAATTTAGCGTCGAGTCTAATACAAATATAAATAAAAATACATTTATATACATGTACATCATAGTAACGTTAAACGGTCGAATGCATATATGTATATTGTAGGGAGAGATGCAAAGTGTGCTATCTCCATGTGAATAAATGCAAGATAAGCTATATCCACCACCGAATTCAGTGCAAAGATGGGATATCCAGCCATTTGAATTGCATTAAACACTGAAAACGGAGGGAGCTTTTGTATTTAAAATTTCAACTTGCAAGGCAATTGTCAATTATTATCAGTAGAGTTGTCCCATACCTTGCATTTACAATGATGGTGGATGTCCATCACTTTGCAGCAGGAGATAGCCCAGTTTGCATCTCCATCGAAGATACTTGTATGGTATACCTGGCTTAGGTATATAGGAATTATAAAACAGTAATAATCAAGTCTCTTAAATTTGTTCACCATATACACAATACACACAAATTCAGCTCATCATCATCATCGTCTTTCTCTTTATATTTCTCCTCGTCCTTCTTCTTCTATTTCTTCATCAAGCATAATATATTTTGTATTAATTTATTACCCTTAAAACCGCCTTCCATTCTTTTTCCATCGGTCCATAATGCCCCTTCGGTACAGGGATACACTTTTTATACGCACAGAAATACACAATATAAACTACTTAAATTTCAAGCCTTATACACATATAGCCTCGTATACCGTTCATTGATATATTATAGGGAATTTTCTCATTACGGGTATTATCATATGGAATATATACATAGATACATACATACATATGGGCCATCCCGCTTATAATGAGGCTCATTTGTGAAGAAGAAATGCCTAATTTGTCTTTTTTTATTACAAATTAACGTTATACACATTGAAAGTATACAAACGTTCCAATAATCTTCACATTCTAAAACACAATATGTATAACCCAATATTTGAAGAATTTTAGGGACAAATTAGATACAATTTAGGTACATCAAGTTAGGTGCATATTTAAAATAAAAAGTTCATATAACAGGTCAATCTGTCTGGGAAAATCCGTTATAAGCCCACCTCCAAATCTAACGCGCGCATACTCAACATGTCCCATGGGCTTATGGCTTTATTGAACTTGACATTTAATCGGGATTTACGGCCCTATTTCCCAATTTTCCCGTTCATAAACGTACATGTGTTGTTATTTATGTAAGTAGATACACAATTGTGTTTTATTTAGTTGAATTTTGCCGCGCTAATTTGACGTGACGGAATTTATGACGCGTTTTTTTCAAATTACATTTTTACTTTTGTATTGTTTTATATGGGAAAATTTATAGAATTAAACAAAATATGAATGAAAACGTATATATATAAATTTTCTATCAATGTATATGTACATGCTAGTATTTAAACGGCGCGGGAATTTATTAGCTTTGAAATAAATACGCGCTCTAAATTTATACCGAAAAATGCAAATCAATGGGAAAATTGTGTAGAAAAGATATTAGAAAATTTGAACTTGGCCCATTCCATCCGTCCTTAACACCCGATTTCCGCTCATAAAGACCCAGTATACGTGTATTCCTATATAGTTATTAAAGATTTTTTCTGATCGTAAGGGATTTTTGTTCCCTGTGTACTAATATCTGTATGGCGTTGGAGGGAAAACAACGGACGGGGAAAAAGGAACTGAATGGCTGAAAAATGTTCCGTGAATGAGTCAAAATATATGCAAATTGTCAAAAACGACATAAAACGTTGTGGATGTTGGTATTGTTAGTGTGTGTGTGTGTAGTAATTTTAAAAAGTTTGGGCAGGTTCAGGGAGCTTATTTTTTATTGTTCTATGGTTCATTCTGGAGCACTAATATGTTTGAAATTCAGGAAATATCATACGCACTATGGGATTAACATGGGAGATACATACCGGGAAAATACACATCTACTAAACTTTATGTGAGCAGACATTACGTTTATATGAGTGTCGCAAGCACAATTTTTTTCTAGACTAAAAGGCAAAAGGTCATAAGTATGATGGAGACAGTAATGTTGTACTTCCTTTTCCAAGTGTCTAACAACATTTTACAAGTGCGCTGTCTTCTTATTCCCTCTTTCATTTTCCCGTTTGCCTATATACATTTGTATGGTCCGTCAAGCCTTTGCCTGCTCATCATAGGCCATATGTACTGATAAATGCTTTATGCGATAGGGGTGATCAACTATACTGAAGTTGTAAAACGAGGATTTTGTTGAATGTTACGCGTTGTTTGTATTAATTTTTGTATTAATTTTTGTATTAATTATTGTATCAATTATTGTATCAATTTTTGTAATAATTTTTGTATTAATTTTTGTTTTAATTTTTGTAATTATTTTTGTAATAATTTTTGTATTAATCTTTGTATTAGTTTTTGTATTAATCTTTGTATTAATTTTTGTATTAATTTTTGTATTAGTTTTTGTATTATTTTTGTAATTACATTTGTATCAATTTTTGTATTAATTTTGGTATTAATTGTGGTCATAATTTTCAGAATAACTTTTGTAATAATATCTGTATTAATTTTGTATCAATTTTTGTATCAATTTTTGTATCAATTTTTGTATCAATTTTTGTATCAATTTTTGTGTCAATTTTTGTTTTTTGTTTATTTTTCAATTTTTTTGTTGAAAGTTTCTTAATATTCCCTTGAAACATTTATCGCGCTGCGTTTGATCGCCCCTAAAGAGACCCAATGGAGGATAGCAATAATAATCATAATAATGAGCCGGAGTGCCATATACCAGCGAGCCTGTTGAAAACAGACGATCGAGACTCATTATATAAAACCTATAATTTGAATTGAGTGACAGGAGGGAAGAGAATGAGAGAGAAAGAGAGAGAGAGAGAATGTTATTTCGGCGAAAAAAATTTTTAGTAAAAAAAATTCACCTTATGTATACTTATATCCACACTCATACCATAAGAGCGACTGCGAGTGTGAATTCGTATGGAACGCCTGATATACGAGGAAAGTTTGTTGTAATAGTAAAACTTTTAAGTAGAAGAATAATAAGAAGACGAAGGAGCCATTTGTGAAGATATTTGGGTTTTGAGAAAATAGAGTTGACTCTTTGCTCCTTAAAGGAGAAGTAGCAGCCAGAGCAACAACAGCATGGACGAGGACCAAAAAAACAACAACTTTTGTACATGTAATTACGCTCGTTCCTCGTACGTATTCATTAAACGTAATTATCCCCGAGTCTCCTTTTTTCCTCCTTATAGTTTCGTATTATCCTTCAAAAAATATTCTTTTCTTTTTCAATGGTAATTTTTATTATTATGATTACTTTTTCCTCTCTTTTCTCTTCGAAAGCGCGAAGCAGAAAATTTTGGTTTGGTGGAATCTTCTATCAAAATTACTGTAAAATTATCTGTCTGGAATGAGCTTTGTTAGCATTCGAATAATATTAGGGCATTTTCTGGGGATTGTAATTGTTTAAACTGTTTTGGGATTTATGGAATCATGTTGTTTTGGTTTATAAATTTTGGTACAAAAGATGATTCTTTTAGTTCAAAGTTTTTCGGCGAAAAAAAGGATAAATAATTTACAACTTAAACATTGTATATTTTGACACGAAATTAATACAGAAATAATTAAAAATTAATAAAAAAATTTAAAACAAAATTAATAAAAAATAATTACTAAAATTAATACAAAATTAATAAAAAATAATTACTAAAATTAATACAAAAATTAATACAAAAATTAATA
>JAQGAK010003966.1:0-13426 GCA_034696945.1 Lipothrix lubbocki
TTTGTGAAATGGCTGTTGGAAACTGTAAAATGTAGTGAAAATACGAAATTGAGACACTAGATAAAAAGCGCAGATTATGACTAAAATACATAGTAAACTCGCGCGCAAATTTTTCTGTATTTTTTCGACATTTTGGGGTGAAATGGTCCCTTTAAATGGTTTCTATGCGAAGTTGATCTTATATGATGATTATTAGAGTTTAGAATGTTATTGATAATACTTTAATTGTTTCAAAACACTACAAAATTGGTATTAAAATCATTTAGATTATTTTTCGGAAATTCTTATACCCTGGCCCCCAATCCTCTTACCCTGGCTCAGCCAGGCCGGGCCAGTCCTCGAGGACACCCCTGCTGTTTTCCTGGACAGTGTTACAACAAACGTGTGTGAGAAAAAACGTTTTATAATACAGGATATCCCAACAGAAAATAGCACTGGAAATGAACATTCCTAAACCAAATAAGTTAATTGGTCCAGTAAATTCTTGCACAATAAGGGCTTTCGGTATATTAAGATCACCAGAAAAATGATACTGGGATGAGCCATTATTTGCTTTAGTCATCATTAGCCTCTCTTCCCCTAGTCGATCGTAATTGTTAGCAGCCCAATGGACTTAATAATAATTATTATTATATATTATTATTATTATGGCTACATAGGCTATCTGGAGTAAAAGCACTTCCCTCATCCGATCAGAAAGATGGAGCTGGCGTGTGTTTAGTTGGGATGTGTGGATCTTCGGCCTTATTGAGGATCAGTGTCTTATAGAACTACTGTTAATAAGACTGGCGGAGCTTTTAATTCAAATTGAAGCTCATTTATTGTATTATGTTGACCTGTCCAGAGCAATCTGCAATATGTCACGCTTTTGATCTTTGAGCCATATACATACATTTGAGACTATTTCAGGACCTTCCTTTGTAGAATGTCAGAAAGTTTAAGTCCAATTATCCCTTTTACACAGGTTATAACATGCGTCAACGCTCTTGTATCAAACAGTGGGTGTGCTAGAACATAAAGTACTATAATATTTATTTACGCACAAGCTTTGTACAAGTTTGAATAATAGTCGGGATTCAAAGGACTCAAATAGCTCATTCATTGACTATAGTTGCAATTTCAAATCATCTACTAGGAAAATGGATCCATTAGTTCATGTCATTTAGTAGTTTTAGAATTAGAAGATAGTGAATTAATGCTTATAACTTTCCGAGTTAGGCAGACTAGTAGTTTGTGGATGAATGATATTTTATTTTCTCTCCGTCTGCAGATGGTAGAACATGCACTCATCAGTTTCATCATACGTTTTTATTTCCGGAGTTACGTAGCTGTCAGGAATCGAGAGAAGGGCTCATGTCATAACACTAATTAAAATAGGTTAAGCGATCTCGAGAGTAATTTGATTGATTAGAAAAAGAGAACCCTCTTTGCTTAATATAATAGTAGTCAGAGTATGTAGTTGACTAAATCAGGATATAGATTTTTCACTCTGTGTTGTTCCTACGCCATTGCTTACATCAGTGGTGCTCCGTAAATCCTAGACTGGTACTTAACGACAATAAATTGGAATTTGTTCCTAAATCCCATTCTCTTGTTTAAATTTTGGGCATATTTTGCTGAATTAAATACGGGCATTCAGTGAGCCAGGAGTTGAGATTTTAGTGGCTTTATCCATGTTGTGGAATGTGAGATCTGCAGATTTGGTTTGTTTCAAGTTGACTGAGTGAGGTGCTAGTTTTCTTACATATTCCGTGGTTCCCTAATGTATTATTATGTACAACCTGAGCTAGATGTCTGCCTCATCTGCACCACTGATCTCTTCGTACGCAGTTTCAGTGATTGATTAATTACCATGTCACCACGTACTAATTTCGTTTAATCAGCCTCACTCTCTCCCTCTACTTTAGTTTGCGGGAGGAGGGGGTGTAACTTATGCACAAAAGAGCTTAAGAGACGGCTTAAATTCAAACGGAATCAAGTAATACTATACTGTCGAATTCAGATTACTACTTTCTGTAGACTTTACATTTTTCCGCAAAGTTGCGTTTCTATGTTTTTCAAATTATTAATTTTCTGCACACAGCTGGGATAAATATACTATTCTCTCCTCAGTATAATTACATATGTTGGCATTTTGGGGATTCAGATAAAATGAAATATTATCTGGTGTACATTTGTGAAAGTTTGATATTGTAGTTTTTAGTAGCTGTAGTCGTAGGTAAGCCGACAACGTTTTGAGAAGCTGTAATAGAACTGTTTGAGGTTAATAGTTGGGGATCGTGCTGTGTAGGGAAACCTCAGTACACGATGGTTATTAGCTATTAAGGGTAGAATGGGAGCAGTCGAAAGTTTTGTGATAAAATAATGAATAATCAAGGCTGGGCTCATAATTGATGAAATAAGCCTTGTGAAATAACTTTAATTTCCGATAACCATAATGTCTTAGCAACTTCGGCAGGAGCAGGGAAGAATCATACCGCATATTATTTCAGTCATTTCATTCCTGCTTCCATGCTATATACATACATACTTGAGCATGCTTAACTCCAATGTGATCAGAACCTTTTCCTCGTTCACAATTCATGTTGTTGCAACGTTATGCCCTGCATAATGGTTTTTGTTATTGTTAAATATTACTAATTATTAATAATAATAATTACAGAAACAGCTTGGATCATCGGCAAAGTTTGCGTTTATAGTTTTGCAAAAAGAATTTTCTAAAATTGTATTTTACAAAAAGGAATTTAAAATTTTTATTTTGAGTGCATGAATTTCCTAAAAAAGCTTTGTAATCATAGTATCATGTAATCCAGTATACTATATAAGTATTCCTTTAGTATACCTCCATCACCGTACATCACTCGCAGTAATATGGAAAGAATTTTTTTTCGCGATAATAACAACAGAAAAGGAATATATTTTTTCTAAATTGTTACTATATTGCAAAAAATTTCCCTTTTACAATAGACGTTTTTCGTATCAATAAAACAATGCAAACAATATTTAAACTCGTTTCGGTTGTTGTGGCCATCAGCGCAAAAAGAATTTTTATTTACTTACAAAAAAGTATTCAAGTTAGTCGAAATTGTTTTTCTTTTGTAGCAACAACAGCCGAAACAAGTATTAATATTGTTTGCATTATTCTATTGTTACAAAAAGCTGAAGGCATTCTTTTTTCACAATGGTACCGACAATTGGAATAAATTCATTCTTTTTTTGTTGTTATTATAATAGGAAAAAGCTCTCCACATAGTACTACGGGCTGTATATTATTAGTACAGTAATACTGAGACTTCCATAGAAAGCCATCATAATTCTTAATTAATCTCGGAGTGGAGGAGCGAAAGACGTATTTCCTCTTATTAGTTGCTCTCAAGCTTGAGGTGAACTATGGAATTCGTAATAATGGAAAAGTGTTGCAAATAATATTTTTCTAGTTCGTTTTCAAGAACTACATATGTCCCTGGTGTATAGAGCTATTCATACTTTTATTTTCTTATTAAATTCCTTTCCTTATAAACGTACTCCACCATCCTCTGCCTATATGCATTAATATTCAAATGTACATGCAATAACATGTTCTTATAAGGCAATTCCGCGCTTTAAATTTACTTTTCAATATAAACCTACATGACAATAAACATTACCCAGAATACATCCACACAGTTATGGAGTTTATCTACGTAATTGTTGCTGATACTTAAAAATTTGAACATCTTGTCGTACGTGTCAATGAAGGAGGTTGGAATGAGATAAATTCAATGCATAAAATATTGCCGCTTGAAAAGTTTAGTGTTAGTTTTAAAGACCCTCGCATTTGTTAATATAGTACAACTAAATATTTGTGCAAGTTAAACATACTGCATGGAAGAGAACAAAAGACTTTTGTTTGTAGAATTTTATTATGTTAACGACAGGGAACTAAATGTGTAACAAAAAGCAGTGCAATTTGTTCAAATGAGTAGGGACCCGAGTATTTTGATGTATTAACGAGATGATACGTGTACACATGGAAAAAAAAACTAGAAGTAGGGCAAGTGTAAAAGAATTGCTGGGGATTAAACATTTTTACTCTTTGCATTACTTTTTCACTCTCTGGGGCTACTGCGTGTGTGCAGCTTGCATAAAGGGTTTAGACAATTTAGTTTAATAACGCTAAATTAGTTCCACGCTTGTACGTGTTTTTGTCCAACTCGGGTCCAGACGTATTAAAAATTCCATCCTAATAACCATGCATTTATATTGCTACCACGTTATTAGAAAATCCCATTTGAAAACGACGCGTTAGAGAGTCCATATTGAGAACCATTGACGAGGCTTTTTGTAATGCATTGTTTACGCCCATCGGAAGTCCTGTAGTATATTTTACTTTACTCTTGGTCGTCGTCATGTACAATGTGGCTGCTCGAATATTTTCTGAAAACGAGGATGATCGAAGTATTGACTGCTCGCTAATTCTCTGCATATATAATACATACATATGGTCACAATTCAAAAACTGGTAACTCGCATACAAACACGAGATTTGTGGCATGGCCGTAGTGTTAAAACCTTGTCAATTCTCTTTATAAATATTTTTACGGAGTAGGTAACTACGTTTCAAATGTCCGTTGTTTTCCAGACAGACACACCACTGTGTTTGTGGAAGTTTGACCTATTATTTTAAACATGCGAAATATTAAAGCATTAGCTATGTATGTATATAATTACTTAAACCTGACAAAGGTTTAAGTAACCTAAGTAGACATGCTTAGGCGACATGCTTATGCGAAGTCACCCTAAGCAGACATGCTTAAGGTGACTTCGCATAAAATAGCTGTTTTATTTAGTTGTTCTCCCTCACTTTATACTTGGAAAACATACACAGAGAGAAAAAGTCGAGAATATCTTTCCTCTCAAACATCTCATACAAATACAACATTGCAATCGTTTCCATTATTTTATCAGAATATATCTGTATTATTTGGACAGACAAATGTATTCGGCATTTATATACGCTGGACTCTCGCCATAAGAGATCTTTATATAAAAGAACTCACTCTGGGAGATTCTTTGGGCCTGCATATCACACAGTAACATGCATACTAGCTAACTATATAACATAATTTCTATATACGTGATTTTGTTGATTTATAGCGTTTTGTAATAGTAAGATAGAAATATCGCATGAATAGGCAATTCGCAGAAGGAAGGAGAAATACGGAGACTTTAAAAGGTGGAACACGCAGACCGCTCGCAGTCCATTTTTATGACAAAACCAATCTACAAAGGGTTGTTCCTTTAATGAAAAGTACTGCGTGTAAGGGACTAGCGACACTAACCTAGAAGGATAGCTTCAGTAGACAAATCTTCTCCAATAAAATAACAAAAACGAAACAAAATGATTTATTTTGGTTTGCTTTGGTGCTTGATGCACATTTTCAACCGCTATTAAGCTTTTTATTAATAATTATCTAAGAAACTTTAAAAATGAAAAAAAATATGGATGATAATCTAATGATGCTCTGTAATTACGAAATCTGGTGCGAATTTAAATATTTGTAGCCCACAAATCGTTAAACAAACAAAAACGGAGCTTATATATTTGGGTCAATTTTTAGGTCAACATTTACCATGCACATGCCTAACTATAATAATTCCTTCTGCTATATTTTACTTGATTTGTAAATTTTTTTGCGACATGGAGTAAATTGTCAGCGATTCTATAACATAATAAATGATATTATGATGTGCAGTCGTTCAGGATGTTGGATACTAATGGTGTCATGCGGTATGGCTGCAAGAATCTGGACTGTTTGGGGGATTGTATGCATTACATTCGTCCCGATTCACAGGACCGTGATCAATACAGTTGTAAGTTTTGCAACTGTGGTCCGGGACGTCACTTCAAAGATCCTCCAGCTTCAAACTTTGTAGGAGCTGAGACTGTGGCTAATGAAACAGCTTCCGTGCTACCGCCAGTGCCAGCAATTGATAACGCCTTCGCTGGTTGTTCACGAGATTCGGGTAATATTGTTCCCGAAATGACTGCTGGTGGTGTCACAGAAAATCCATTCATCCAGGTTGACCCTGTTCCTACTACAGTCATTAGTAGAAAACGTCCTGGTTCAAAAGGCTATAAAATCCCCACCAAAAAAAAGACAGGAGCTAAACCACCAATATTAAATGTAAATACTTTTCTTTAAAATGTGTTTTTCTAAACCGAACATGTCATAAATACGGTTTGTTACATTAGGATGAAAAAGCCATTCCACTCCCAACGTTCTCAAAAAAGGTTCTGCTGGGCCTTCAGAGTAAGGATAAGGAGGACACCATGAGAATACTTGACAAAGCTGTGACTGAATCTGCTGAGTTTTACCTAACTTTGGGAATCGGTCATGGTAACGACTACGCCAAGGTGGGCGCAAAATTAGTCGGGATGTACCCACATTTAGGTCAACCAGGAACATTGCCGTGGAGTACATTCACATCCTCTTTGAGCGACAAAATCAGGCAAATGCGTCTCAAGCGCAATAAGCCACAACATGTAAATCTGGACGATTCTCAACTGATTGATAGTTCATACCTTCATCACATCTCTACATCTAGGTATCCAACTATAGTGATAATATTTTGTGACTTCATTTTTATACTTGGTTACTATCATTTAATGATTTCCATATAGGATTGAAAGGGCAAAGGTAGAAAACGTGGATTATGTAGACTCTACAAATGTAATGAAACAAATTCTTGATGAGTCTATCAAGAAATATCCTAGTGAGGACATTGTCCGGGATCTTCTGATTAAAACTTACTCTCACCGTAGTGTTCTGCTCCAGAAAGGTTTCAAGGCGGATGTTGTCCTTGATTTGTACCCGATTTTAGAAAAATCTGAATGGGTATATATAGTAGTAACAATTGTGACAACACCATATCAATGAAGCCGTGTTTAAATGTTTTTTGGGGGTTTAGTTAATTTTTGAGGCAGGGTTGCTGTACTCCATCGAGAAAGTGTAACTCATGAAGCGGAACATTATAGCATTTATGAAAGCTGTGAAATTGGAGGAAAAGGTTGATGTAAGTAACATTCATCGATGTTCATCTATTTTAGTTTTTACAAATAACCCAAAAACAACGCTTTTGTAGAACGAGAACTTGGCTCTTGAGATGTATTTTCTGTCCTTGCGTTCTAAAACAAACTTCATAACTTTTGTGGAGGTAAAGTTTTTTTTCTTACAATCAACTGTTAAAATAGATTGGAAATAAAACATGTTTGAAAAATATACACGTTTTTAGAAAAGTGAAGTATGCAGATTTCTTAAACCTGACCACAAGCTAACTGGTAGACTTGTTGTATGCACGGAGTATGAAAAAGCTATCGAAATATATCTTGTTGGTTTCGGACGCTGCACTCCAGGCATTAAATCCTTGGAAGAAGCAATGTTGCTTCTGATACTACAGTACCATGTGCTCAACGTGGCTTTTCCTCCTGCCGTATTTCAAGGGTTAAAAGTTCTAGAAATGTTCGCGCTTGGGTGCCAACCGGAACCTACAGTTGGAGTACCAAAATATGTAACGACATATTATGGAAAGCTGCTGCAACACCTTCCTAATGTTGATACGTCGTAAGAATCAAGCCTAATGAAAAAATTATCAACAGCGTATGTTATATTTCAGCTTATGCGATAACTTATACAACTTGTTACTTTCAGTGTCAGTGGAATTTCGGATGAAGACGCCTAGGAGGACGCTGCATTCGTTATATATTACATAGATTAAAAGTATTTTAATTATTTTGGTTTGTTTCCCGGAATGTACTAAACATCATATATATTGAGTTTATATTCTCTGATTCTAGTATTAAATTCTTTTCAAAAATATGGCATGTGAATTTTTAAATATTTTGCAAAAAAAACGTACTCAAGCGTAACAATCTTCCAATCTGTTTAACTATATTCAAATCGGGAATTGTGCAAAGTGGTTACTTATCCTCCAATTAGATTAGGTCGAGGCATCAGCTTAGTTATAGCCGGAACTGCCCCTTTTCACTTTGCTCAGTTCCCGTGCTGTTTCTATATGCGGCTGCAACTAAGCTGATGTCTTATTCTGAAGTTATAGTGGGTGTCATGTGTAAAAAGATGTTTTGTCAATAATTGATAATAATAATTTTGGAAATTAGAACTAGATATTACCAGCATAATGTGGTTTATTAGCAAATATATGTTGCTAAAACAATTATTTGATGATAAGATTCCGTTTCTAAACTATAGTCAGAATATTGCAAAAGTGTTAACTGTAAAAAATGTGGACAAGACTAAAATAGATATAATGAGATTCATTGATATGATTGAGTTAAAGAGAGCTTAAGAGAGTTTAAGATAATACATTGAGCTAAAATGCAAATCTTAAAAAAAGGTATTTTGCTTAAGATAAATAGTTTGTATTAAATATTTTGCAGGTGCAGCTTTAATTAAATATAGTCACATTTCCAACAAACTATCTTATTATACAATATCACATTGTTTTACATACATTTTATATATTGCAGGAAGGCAATGGCAGAATTGCAATGCCCAGTGTGTAGCAAAAAGTGTGCACACCATTTTACTCTCAGGAGACATTTAAGTCACAAGCATAAAAACGTCGAAGTAAATTTCAAATGTGGACAATGTGTGAACCTTCAATCTCCTGATTACGTTGTCATCAAGAATCATTTACGATTTGCCCACAAAATCAAACAAATTGATTTTAATGAAAATGTAGTAATCGTAGTTCCACAACAAGTAGCGGTAGAGGAAGCAAATTCCAAGCCAAATGCTGTTACAACACTTCTTGGACACATATCTTTAGAACTAAGCACTCGATTCCAGTTGGGTGAAGAAGGTGTACAGTACCTAGTTGACAGTGTGGATCAGGTTGTTAAAACTGCGTTGGAATTAGACGAAACTGTTGAACATTCGCTGGTTGGTACTAAATCTCGCAGAAGTTCTTTTTACAAGCAGATCTTTATGTACGTCTCGCCTCAAGAAGTTGTACTTGGTGTGAAATCGCAATTTCTCAATGGTCAAACCCAGAAAGTGATCAAACACAAAGGCTACTTTGTTCCTCTTGCGGAAAGTTTATCAATGTTTTTGAATCTACCACAGTATCAAAAGTATTGTAATTTAACATCAGCAGAATGGAATGATAATTCTAAAGGCGTTTATGCTTCTGAACCTGGATGTATTGCTCCAACAATTTTCATCGCAGCCTCGTTTGATGAAATTGAGGTACGCTTTAACCTATAGGTTATATATACATTTCAATTTATCAATTTCAACAGTATTGGCATCTGCGCATATTTAACAATTTAACGTTTTATTTTATTACAGGTTGTAAACCCACTTGGTAAGATATTGAGATCTGTTAAACCATTATTAGGCGAATGATATGTGTTGATAAATGTATTTGTACATATAAAGGTCAAGGGACGAAGAAACACAAATGTATGATCGGACTTTATGAGGTTTTGAATATTCCGCCATCATTAAGGTCGCCACTACAAACAAAGGGCCTCATTTTCTGCAGCAAATCCGCCAATCTAAAATCTGATGTCGGGTTTAAAAACATTCTTCATGATTTTGTTGAAACATTAATCGCAGGGCAATCTGGCATTTCTTTGGGTCCACTGCAGCAAAAATACTTCCTGAAATCGGTTTACGTTACTGCTGATACGCCCGCGAATAATTTTATGTTTGGGTTTAAAATCTCTGTCAGCAAAACACTACAGTTTTGTCGTACATGCTGGTGTACCCAAGACGAACGAGCAACAAAATTTGATGATCGATCATTCGATAAACGAGTGGAAGAGCAACATCTCCAACAACTTATTGAGATAGAATCCGCTGACAAAATTTGTGCTGAGGGGTTGAAATCCAAATATGGAATAATACGAAGAACACCATTGCTCGATATTCCAGGATTTGAAATCGGCATGGCAGTTCACGATCCAATGCACGTCCTTTTGGAAGGTGGTGTTCTGGCTATATCGTTGCAATGCCTTCTACACGATTTGATATTAGTTCAGAAACGCTTTTCGCTTGCCCAGCTTAACAACGGTAATAAAAAATATATGACTTTTCCTCTTTTTAGTTGTGCTTACATTGTTTTGTTAACTTATATAATCGGTAACTTTTAGTTCTGGAAACGTGGCAATTTAGTAACGAGGATCGAGGTGACCGCCCTCCCAAATTTATACGAAAATATTTGGAACCCAATAATCCAATGAACCTAAAAGCTATGAGTTTGTACGTACTGTGTCAAGACATCCTGCTAATAATTTCACCGTGGGTAGAGGAAAATTGCGAAATCGTGTTAAATTTTGCCAGAATTTTAGTTATCTCCCAATTTATACTTTTTGCCCCTGAGTACAGTTCAGATTCTTTAGGGATGTTAAGAGTGTTAATTTACAATCACCACTATAAGTTTTGTAATTTGCACCCGTCAGTGAGAATGACTCCAAAATTTCATTATTTGCTGCACTTTGTAGATCAGATTTTAAAATATGGCCCATCAAGGTACCAAAGTTGTATGAGATACGAAGCCCACTATAGCATTTTTAAAAGAAAATGGAAAAGTTTTAAAAACATTCCATACAGTCTTGCATTTTTTCATCAAAAATGGCATTGCAGGTACCTCACCGATAAAACTGGCAAAGTTAGCACTCAATTTTTAAATGAAGAAACAAAGAGAAGTGGTGAAGTTCCTTTTAAACGCTGGCTAGTTCCCCACAGATTCCACCATTTAATTAATCTAGATGAGATAACATCCGTTTGTAATGAAATTTCTATTGGGAAATGTGTGTATACAGAAGGGTCTGTGCTTGAGATCTCTGCTCCAAGCGATGACTATCCCTTATTTGGAGTTATTGTAATGTTTGTTTGTGCAGAAAACACAATAAGTATTTGTTTTGACACCTTTACGTCTGCTACATTTATACCTACAATGGCTTGTTATGAAGTAGATGGGTCGGTCCCAAGTGTTACTGCAGTTGGGGAAATTCCGTATTTACTAGCTTGCCCTAAAAGAATTGTACAATCTAAGTCTTATGTTGTAAGAAAATTTGGGTCGAGACTACCTTACATATGAAGTAGTGTTTTGTTTATTGTAAACTGTTAAAATAAAGAGTTCTGTTTTATACACGTTGCTTTCATATTAAAGAATAAATAAATGACCAGTACTTTCTAACAAGCTGTGAATATATAATACATGTGTTTGTTATAATTTACGTAAATATTTTGCATATATAATTATTTTGCTGGTAATATGTAATCATAAATATTTAAGTAGAACATTGATATAACTGTCTCGTCAATTGTTTATTTTAATAAAATTAATCGGGAAGTGGGCAAAGTGTTAAAATATCCTCCATTTAGTTTAGGAAGAATCATCAGCTTAGTTATAGCCGGGAATGTCCCTTTCAACTTTGCTCATTTTCCGTGCTGTATCTATATGCGGCTGTAACTAAGCTGATGTTTCGGTTATTTTAATTGTATTTATTTGCTGAATAATTTGATCGAATTTATACATAGTTTCAATTATTTTTGATTTTGTATGTGTTTAATAATACTGCTACTGTATGTTCGAATGGTTTTATGCTTGTAAATTAAATTAACCTTTTTAAATGAAATGATGTGTTTGCATACTAAAGTTTTGGAATCTGGTGCTTTCTAAAAAGTGAAATCAGTAATAAAAGAGTGCTTAGTATAAGATACTAATTAAAGGTGTTTTATTCACACCCAAATAAAAAGACGAACCCACGATTGGCTATATGATTTTAGTAATATATTTAAATGTTTATTTCTAATACGTATTAAAATATGTATTATTCATGAAATGTTTTTCCTATATACCATGTTTTACCTATATGGTTTTATTGTCTCTGTATGTCAACTTAACCGCGTCTGTGGGCTGAACTGGCGGAGAAAAGGATTCCGAAGTGTGACACGTAGCGGAGCAAAATGAATATGTACTTCCAACTCGAAACAAATATACCTTCCAAGGTAATGTCCTACATAAACCCTTTCAACTACGTTTCAGCGAGTGGCGTGATTATATATCCGGTTTACTTACTCCATTGGGACCACGATCACATTATGGAATTTAATTCAGAAATTAATCCAAAATTTATTTTAGTATTTTATTCGGAATTTAATTTAGAAATTAATATAAGATTTATTTTAGTATTTTATTCGAAATATAATCCACAAATATTTTAGAATTTAATTAGGAATTTAATCTACAATTAGTTTAGTATTTATTTCAAAATTTAATCCACAATTAGTTTAGTAATTATTTCAGAATTTAATCTACAATTATTTTAGTTTCAGAATTTAATCCACAACTTATTTTAGTATTTAATTCAGAATTCAAAATTTACTCCACAATTTATTTTAGTTTTTAATTTAGAATTTAAATCAATTATTATTTAATTATTATTTCTTCCTTCATTCTTGTGTATTATTATTGCATTAATTTTTGTAATAATTTTTGTATTTATTTTTGTATTAATTTTTGTATTAATTTTTGTATTAATTTTTGTATTAATTTTTGTAGTAATTTTTGTATTTATTTTTGTATTACTTTTTGTAATAATTTTTGTAATAATTTTTGTAATGTTTGTATTATTTTTGGATTATTTTTTTGGATAAATTTTTTGAATTCATTTTTGTATTATTTTTTTGTATTTATTATTTGTATGCATGGACCACGGAACAACTACTTTAGGATTTAATTTCCAGGGTGGTGTGATCCTTGCTGTGGATTCTCGTGCTATTTGTGACATGTTTATCGCTAGGACTAATTTTTTTTACAATTTCTAACAGAAAAATAATCCGAAAATAATTTATCAACTTTTCATAATTAAAAATGACGAAGGATGAGGACTTCACGCAAATGCTCTAAGCTGAGGGGTAATTCGCCCAGAAAATTTGCGAAGACATTATAAGACTCAAGCCGCATGCCATCTTCACAGAGAAGGGTCTCGGACATGGCTCAGGATTTCCTCGTTAAGGTGACGAGGCGTCCAATTAATTTTTTTATCAATTTTTGTCAATTCTGAAATAACTAATTTCATTTTTTAAATAATTTTTTATTAATTAATTAATATTGTCAGCTCAAATAATTAAAATTAATGATAATAAATAGTAAAAATAATAATTATTATTAAATAATAATAAATAAGAAATAAATATTAAATAAGTAATAATAATAAATAGTAAAAATAATTATTATTATTAAATAATAATAAAAATAAGAAATAAGAAATAAATATTAAATAAGTAATAATAATAAATAAATAATGATAATAAATAAATAATGATAATAAATAAATAATGATAATAAATAAATAATGAAAATAAATAAATAATGATAATAAATAAATAATGATAATAAATAAATAATGATA
>JAQGAK010003967.1:0-13426 GCA_034696945.1 Lipothrix lubbocki
TAAATACAAAAATAAATACAAAAATAAATACAAAAATAAATACAAAAATAAATAAAAAAATAAATACAAAAATAAATACCATCATGTAATTACTCGATTAATGATTTGCACCAGAAATCATAGACAAGAACTGCCGATATGAATGAAGAAATAATTAATTTTTTACTTTTCCTTAAAAATTTACATGAAATCAACTTTCTTAACGAGGAGAAGCGGAGTATTGGATTTTGAAGTTGGTTGAACGCCGCCATGTTTATTACTTCCTCCGCCGGCGAAGACGCGATTGCCATTATTATTACTACAACAACAAACTGTTGCGGGTCTCTTGGATTTTTTCCGGCAGCCCAGACTCACAAGAGCGATCTCACATTTCTTTTCCTTTTTCCCAGGATTTTCAGGCCCTTTCCCGTCGCGCCCGTCCCGACAAGTAGCGCAGCCGCCGGCAGAGATTGCCTTCCGCATCAACTCCATTTGCTTCTGCTGCATTAAATCCTCCAGCTCCTCCTGCATTTTCTTAATGCACGCCAACTTATCCTCCTCCTTTTTCATCTCGGCCAACTCACATTGGTATTGGTTGAAGTCCGAGACGCGGTTGGCCAAACACTGCAATTTCGTGTGACAAGTGGCTTGGTGGAATTCGTTGGCGCTCTTTAAAGCTTGCAATTTTAATTTTTGCTTCCGAATTTTCGCTTCTTCATCCGCCTGGACTTGGAAAAAGTCTAATTCCATAGTGCGCCGACGGACTTGTTCTAATTGTTCTTCCAAAAACATCCGATCCTCCTCCTCCTCCTGGCGTCGTCGAGCCGCATCTTCAACTTGCTGCTGCCGCTTGGTGATCTGGATGAATTCTCGATTGATTTCACTCTGCCGTCTTTTCGCTTCGCCGGTGTCGAAATCGGGAAGATTTGGGAGGGGCTTTCGGTACGGACGACGGCGCTCTTTTCGATGGGCGGCGAGCTGTTTTAAATGATTTTCTAATTCCAAATTCTCTGAAACTCGACTAGAATTCCTTTTGGAAGCTTTGGATTCTCTAGGGAAATTGAAATTATCCGCCTTTTCTAGTTGAAACCCGGAGGTGGCTGCTGGATTGGTTAAGCCAAGCGCGGCTGCTGCTGGAGGGTTGGCCAGTTCTAGGGCTGCTTCGAAAATAGGGTCACTCCGCGCAAGAGCGGCGAGTTTTGGGTCGCTCAAGTCAACACTCGCGAATTTAGGGTCGATCATTCCCAACATGGCGGCTACTTTAGGATTGCTGAGCCTCAGCGCTGCCATTACTTTAGGGTCACTGATTCGAAGCGCCGCGGCTACTTTTGGATCACTCACGCCAAGATCTTCGGCAGCCTCGGGGTCGCTCAATTCAAGCGCGGCTGCTAGAGGATTGCTTAGAATTGCGGCTGCAGTTTTAGCATCGGCGAATCCGAGCGCGGCAGTGGCCATGTTCAGCGCTTCGGGATTCACACCCGCGCTGGTAGGATTGCTCAACCTTAAAGCCGCTTCTGTTGCCGGATTAGTTCCAAGCGCTCCCCCTGCTGCAGTGTTATATTGACCCAGCGCGGCTGAATTATTTAGTCCAAGCGCTGCAGGATTATTTAGTCCAAGCGCTGCAGGATTATTTAGTCCCAGCGCGGCTGGATAATTTTGTCCCAGAGCGGCTGAATTATTTAGTCCAAGCGCTGCTGCAGCAGGATTATTTAGTCCAAGCGCTGCTGCTGCTGCAGGATTATTTAGTCCTAGCGCTGCTGCTGTTGCAGGATTATTTAGTCCAAGCGCTGTTGCTACAGGATTATTCAGCCCAAGCGCTGCTGCTGCGGGGTTATTCATTCCAAGCGCTGCTGCTGCCGCGGGATTATTTAGTCCAAGCGCTGCTGCTGCCCCGGGATTATTTAGTCCAAGTGCAGCTGCTGCAGCGGGGTTAGTTATGCCAAGCGCGGCTGCTGGATTGTTGTACGACGCTCCACCTGGAAATCCCATGGCAGGATTTGTACCCCCCTGATAAATCCCCGCCCCACCCACAGCGCCGCCATATCCTGGAATCAGCGCCCCTGCATTATTAAATCCTTGAATTGGGCCAGGACCAGCGATTCCGGGTGCTGCGCCAGGGATCATATTAGGAAAATTAGTAGCTCCCCCTAACGGAATACACATCGGGCCTTGAAACTGTGCGTTAGGGAATGCAGTCGGATCTGCATTAGGGAATCTAAAACCTGCGTAGCCCGCTCCAGTGAAATTAGGATTTTGATAGTTTTGATTTTGATACCCCGACTTTGAATTTCTGTCCGCGGCTTCGTTCAGATTCCGGATCGTAACTTGTAAACAGGAAGGACTGCAATTTTGCATGGGCGCTCCTGGGAAGGGAAGGCCGGTGCAGTTTGGCGGGCAGTTTAAAGTTCTGCTTTGCTTGCGCTGGAATTAAATTTGAAATTAAAGATGTAAATTCAAAATCGCGGTCAAGTTGTAAATTATACAAGACTTTGGATTTAAATAATTTTAGGTGTAAAAAACAAGTGCGCGAAGTAAATACTAATCATAATCTGTTACGAATTGTATGTAAGTTTACAATTTCGCTTATGAGTTAAAATTTTAAATATTATACAAAAACATTTATTTATTTAGAAATTTTTTTAAAATTAGAATTATTCTAATTTAAAAACTTATTAATTAAAATTAATCTAATTAATTAAAATGTTCAAAATTATTTTTGAAATTCCTCAGAGAAGCTCTTACCAAACTACAACGCGAGCAAGCTGGAGCACCGAATCCCTGTGAATAAATCCTTGACCTTGATGACCTCAGTCCTCCATCGGATTTCCAGCAGCAGCAACATTTACTCCCGTGCTCATGTTGTTTGGTTGCAGAAGTTCCCGATTCTTTGTACAAACTCGGGACGGACTCCTTCCTCTTTTTTTCTCCTTCCTCAATGATCAGGATGGAACCTGTGGCTCGATTTGACCTTGGTTGCTCCGGTGACTCCCCCGGCAATTTAATTATACTGATGGACTCTCGATCTCGATTCCCGGAATTCCTCTGCAGTAAATTCTTGATCCCCCCATCCTCCACCAAACTATCGTTCCTTTGGAGTGACACCGGATCTTTATTATTTCGAGGTTTTTTGTTTGCGTCTACGGGGAAATCGGAGTAGCTCTGTTTTTTCGGCTGTTGGGGCGGCAGCTTCTTTACGGATCTGGATCCAATGGCTGTTTCTTTGGTGGACGGTGAAGTTTGTATTTTTGCATTTCGATCAGTTTGTGTCGTTCGGATTCTTGAGGATGTTCGAGCTTCCGGTCTTCTCCTGTCTGACATGATCTGCGTTCAATTTTAATGATTTATTTTACTGATTTGTCTTGCATGTTAATCGATGCTTTTTTCGCTTCATATTTTAATCTTGGGGTTCTTGATTTGATTCGTTTTTTTTAGTTTTACACAAAAAAACTGTTGAGTGTGCTGGTCATAATTAAACTTCTTTGTGTTAATTTGATTTTGCCGTTAATTTTTTGAATTTAGGAATATTTATGTCGGATTTGCACAATTGAATTGACGCTTATTTCAATTTTCAATTTGTATTTGTAAGTAACTGGAATTTACATTTTAATGGATCCAGACACCAAGGATTATCCTCGGATTTAATAAGCGGATTATGGATTCTTTTGCAATATTTAATAAATATTTTAATTTAGGTACATTGTACATTTATTTACTGCATCTTGTGCCCTAAATAAGGATAAATCAGTGATTTGTGATTGTGGGAGGGGACAGGTCAGGGGCCAGGGGAGAGAGACCTTGACCTGATTGACGTGTGACTCGTGATGAGAGAGAAAAAGAATTAATTTAATTAATAATATTATTCTTGAGAAGAATAAATTATTTTATTTAAAAAAAAATATGAATAAAAAATAATCTTTCGATTTCGAAGTATCACTCTCTCGAAAACAAAAAAAACGTTTTCGTATAAATTACCATGAACAATGAACATTTTGTCGATTTAAAAAATTTAAACATTTTCAATAAAAATTTTAATATTTTTAAAAAATGGATTGAGTTAATTTTTCTAAACCAAAAGTAACCAAGGCAAATTTGCAACATTAAAAAATTAAAATACTCGAACTTTCTAGAGATCCAAGGGAGATCCAAAAGATGTAAAGGTCGATCAAAACGTAGATTCGAGATCGATGAGTGTGTAATATAAGTTGATAATTGTAATTGGACGACTAAAGAGTTAAAATATACTTAAATAAATGTTCCAATTAATTAGCTATGATTACTAAATAAATGTGGGTAAATACTGGGAAGTAAAGTTAATAAATAAAGTTCAATATTAAAACTTATTTTAAAAGATTTTGTAATAAACGCATCTCATATATGTATATTTTTTATTTCCATACCTTCTGCGTATATATATATTTGCTTAAAAGGTAAACTATCAATCTTTCTATTTTTTTCTAATATATATTACATCAACTTTGCGGAGGCTAATAATTTAATAATATAAAGAATTTCAATTTGAAAAAGAAATCACTACTAAAGTTTGTATCGTAAACTTGACAAAAATCCTACTTCATCCCCCACAGTCTTAAATATTCTTCTTTGACTCTATCACGGTCATCCGGTCGGGGCAGGATGGGGGTCAGACCTTTGAGTCTCCTGTCCTTTTCTACTCGAGACTGTAGAGAGAGATTTATAAAATTAAAATAATTTTTATTAAACCTGCACTTTCCTTTCCGAAATGTGTATAGAACATGCCCTTAAACTTTTAATTTTAATAAATTACAGAATGATCTCAAAATAAAATGACAATCGCAAACCCCACGACCAACTTACCCAGAATTCCCTACAGTTCTTATAATTCTCGAAATAATTGAGACATTTATCGCGGACATAATTATTTTCATCCAGGCATTGATACGACATCTTTTCTTCCTGTAGAATAGAGAAAATCATTTAAATAATAATAATAATAGTTATTATAATTACAATTATGTAATCATAATAATTCAAAGGAGATGCACAAAAAATTGGATTTGTTGAAAAAAAATGGATTTGTTGGAAAAAAATGTTTACGACTTGTAAAAAATATATTTCTTAATAAATTATTGTTGATTATCTATTATTTAATAATTTTCATTTTAGTATTTATTGAATTTCTCACTCGTCGACAGGGATGTTTGAAATCATGATTGTGTTGCGACGCAAGTTGAATTATGGTGTCCCGTTCCTCTTGCGTCTTTGACGGAGGCAAATCCGCTGGATTTCGAAACATCTTTATCTGGAAAAAACATGAATATTAATACAATTAAAATTTAATTCATTTAATTTAACATTACAAAATTACTCCATTACACAAAATACAAAAGTATCAGAGCAAGAAAAGTAACATTTCCAAAAGTCTATTATTTAGAATCAAAATAAAATACTAAAAATAATATTGGCAAATTAATAATATTAATTCCATCAAAATTATTGACCTTATATCTGATTAAATTAATAAATCTCAAATTTTTAAAATACGTTTACATGAAAAAACTAAGTAAACTAATTAATTTCCGTAATTTATAATCGGCAGGGCACGTGAAAGTGAAAAGTTTTATTTTCCCTGATTTATTTTCTTTGAAATTCCCGGGCAGACGGACGCCATTGAGTTGTAAGCAGTGAATTTATTATTCCTTTGTTTTAAAAACCTGGCGGCGTCGAAAAAACGTTTATTACAAACGTTCCGATGATTTTGAATTATTCCCATGAAAATGTACACTCTTGACATTTCTCCAAAATAAAAACTACCAAATTTTATATAAAATAAATAATTAAAATTTCTGAAATGAACATTTTTATTTTCGAGGACATTTTTTTCTTTAAATCTACCAAATTTTCTACTATGAAAGCTACAATAATAAAAAATAATTACATGTATTATTGCATTATTACAATATTACAACTGTATTAAAATAAATTACTGGCCCGTTCAAATTTTATGATCAGTGAAACTCATCAATAATAATTACTGATTATTTAATAAATTAATTTATTAAGTTGCCCACATAAAATAATAACAAGTTTACGGTAAATTAATAAATTGTGATCAATAATTGTTTATAATCGCTATTCACGCTTCTTACCTACGAATGCAAAATTTCAATTTCTTTAAATTCCATATCCGTTTAAAGTTAAATCGGGTGGACAAATTGAAATGGGGGGACAGATGTCGGAGTTGAAGGTATAAATAATTCCGATTTGATTCATGTATATATGTGAATGATGAAAATTTGAATATTGGATTACCATTTATGTGTATTATTATTTATTTTTGTAAATTTTATTTTGTACAGCTTTTATTTTGCTACACCTTCATTACCATAATCTAAAAGCTAAGCGGGAATTTACAAGGAATCAGAAATTAAATTATTAATAATGTGTATTATTTCGACCGAATATAATTTGATTAGACACGGGAGGAAAACATTATGGATATGCATGAATTGCACAACAAATACAGAGCCGCGCATGGAGTAAATCCACTGGAATTGGACGAAACGGTAAAACGACTAATGAAAATAATAGAAAAATTAATTAATTATTTTCTAAATTAATTTATTATTTGAAAAATTTATTTATTATTTTACAAAATTCTAAAAATTATTTAAAATTATTTTAAAAATGAATTGATTATTTTACAAACTTCTAAAAATTACTTGAAATTATATGAAAAATTACTTATTTTTTAAATTATTTTCTAAAAAAATTATTTATTTTCCAAACTAATTAATTACTTTTAGATTCTTTATTTGTAGATTTTTAATTTTGAAAAAGGGCTCAAAAAATATTAATTATAAGAATAGATGAGAATAATAAGAAAGCAATTAATAAGTTAAGTGAGCATGCGCAAGAATGGGCAGAAAAGCTGGAATCCTGGGGGAAGTTGGAGGAGAGTGCGCATGTCATCGGGGAAAACTGTTTCCTGTCCAGTACACATTTCCTAATTGCTGCCCATGCCGTCAATGTCTGGTATTCGGAAAGATTTGCCTTTAATTGGCAAAAGGATTACGAAAATCAACCAGGGACAGGTACAAATTTGACGAATTAAAAAAATTAGTTATACAGTCCTGAATTCAAGTCTTCCCGGAATTTTCATGAAACTATTAAAAATTGAGTAATACTAATTGTTAATTTAATTTACATAAAAACAAATACAAATAAATTTGAAGTGGTATAGAATTCTTACAGTAAATCATTTTTTCTTGATTAAATTTTCCCAATAAATTCCAGAGCATTTCACCCAAATAATATGGAAGGACACAAGGCGCATGGGCGCGGGCTACAAAACCTCCTCGAGCGGAACTTACATCGTGGCTGTGTACGTCCCGCCGGGAAATATCCCGGGTCATTTCAGTGATAACATCCAGCCGGTCTTACCCTCAATGGAACAAGAATTTCCGAGTGTCAGGAGTAAGGATTTATTTTATCTTACCCATTTAATCAATTTATTAATTTAAACTCATCGATACACGTGATTTTTTAGTCTTTAAACGAAACTAATTGGATTTACAATTACAATTATTTGTAAATTATAAACTATTATCGTCATCTGTATTTCACGCCAAATCTCTGTAACGCTTTTAAAATTTTGCGGCTACACGGTTTGAATGTCTTCTACGTGGCAACCATAACGACCAGTCAGAGGGTTTCCCCCTGCGGTGCACGGGTTTAAAATTATTTAATTATAACTAAACTAGCTTGAAGCCCGTGCTCTGCACGGGAAACACTGACTGATCGGTGTTGTATTATGTATGGCGCGAAATTTTAAAAGCGATAGAGAGATAGTAGTGTGTTATATGTGAGGATAATAATTTATATCAAATTATTTATGAATTATAATTCATTATTAATTGCAAATAGTTAATTCACGAGTTTAATAATTTTAATTTTACTTAATTTTTGTGTAGAACGCTCCCTCTCCTTTAACCCCATTAATGTCAAAAATCTGTTAATCAGAAGTGCTAAGAAGGACAAATCCGCATCACAGGCATTGGAGGTATTTTATATTTTTCTGAAATAATTAAAACTAATTATATAGTGAGAACGTTTCCATTTGAATTCCTTATGTTTACCACCCTCCAATTGAAATTCAACCCTTGAAATTGAAGTACAATTTGTCAACCTCACATATTTGTGAAATTACAGCGGACGTAATTACCAATTTGAATATAATTTTGTTGTCCAGATTCGGAAGAATCCAAAAATTCAAGCACCCAGCAAATCTAATTTCACACCGGTCAGTCATTCCATTGATTACAATCGTCGGATGTGGTTGACAGACAGGCCGAGCAAAGAAATCCTTTCGACTCTTGATTTTGATAGTCGCGGTAAAACTCGAAAACAACCAGCTAAAAAACCAATTTCTGATTTACACTCTGTCATGCTGTGATTCTACATTAGTAATAAAATATAAGCAAAACAGCTTAACAAATCACACGGTGTTGTCCGAGTACCATTTTGGCGTTCGTAATATTAATATGCAAGATTACTTAATCCTCTGTACCAAAGTAATCTTGGTAATATGTATTTTATAGTTAATATCAAAATAGCCATACATATGTCGAATCAGTTTTAGAGTATAGGATTAAAATAAAAAGTTCATCGCCCAAATTATTATGTATTTTACAGTGCATTTTCATTTCTTAATGTAACCGTTGTAGCATTATTGATTTTGTATCATGTTGTCGTGTTATTACTGACGTACTGATATATATATACACGCTACTATTATTTTTGAACTAGACAAATTGACAGAACTAAATAATAGTGTCCATGAGATGCTACTTCAGCTTTTTCAATTCAGTTCAATTTGATATTTTCGTCGGCGAACTAATCTGCGGAGAAGTTTTCTACGCACACGCCAAACTATAGAAGACCACAATCTCCTTAATTATATCAAACTATACTTAATATTGAATTTCTTCCTGAACTCTTCAAAAAACGTCGGGATGATTCCTCTCGCGTCGTTTAACAATCCAATAATTTCTACATGATTGAGGGCATATCATAGTTTAAAGTAGGGTACGCATGGTTCATAAATTTGTCGTTTAAGTCAACATGTATTGGATGAGATTCGCCTATTTCCCATCGTACTGTAGGATCAATTATATAGCCTTTCCTTGATATTTTATCAAAACATAAAATATCGACTCGCCTTGTGGATCTTTGTGGATGGTTTACTTGGATAATTTATTATTAACAAAAAATAATCATTAAAATTAATCTTTTTTTTTATTTCGTTGCGACCTTTCAAACTACAACCAAGTGAGTTTTACATTCAACAATAATTATAAAATACTGAACGAATAACAAGCCACTGGTTCTTAATTTTGAATGTGAATATTTCGGTAATGGTGTATGTATATATTTTCACTGTATTCGCCTATAATAGATTCGAAAATAGAACAAGAGAAATTAAATGAAAGTAGATGTTATTTAATTTTTTACAATGGGTAATAAAATAAACTGCTGTAAACTATGGACACATTATGCTTGAGTTTTTCAAAGTAGTCAGTTTTGTTACAGCTTACACGTAAAATGGAACCGTCATTGCAGTATTTTTTTTAAAATTCAACATGTGTACAACGATTTTATATGTTTGTTTGATTGGATATCTCGGGAATTGCGCTTTTGTGGATTCATTCGTGCCACCCAATTTGAAACCATTCTTATGCGTGGTACAAGATTATAATGAAAATCATTTTGTATAATTGTAAATTTGTGCCAGCCTACTTTGCAATATATCTTTTTATGCAGCTCAATGCCGTGGAGGGATCCCCCAGCTGTGACTGCTGTCACGGAGATACCTTGGAAGTTATCAATGACATCTTAACCGGACGCCCTCCTTATCCATGTGAAGAACATTACGAATGTTGTAGCAACCAATGTGTTGGAAGACGTTTATGCTATCCCACAAACCGATGCTATAAGGAAACGTATGGTTGAATATCTACAAATTTGGTAGGCCCTTGTCAAAGTGTTAAATTTGTGGAAAATTATGAACATAATACTACTGCAAAATTATTTTAACATCAGTATTTAGATGTTTACCATTTGTGAGCTTGTTCTCCCCTCAATAAATCTCGAATGGTTATTATTAAATGGTAACTATTAAGCCCATCACAAATTTTGGCAGCAAAAAATGGAAATAGCGTCAAATTAAATTAATGCATCAAATTTAATATACTTGCATCAAATTTAATATATTTGCATCAAATTTAATATACTTGCACCAAATTTAATATATTTGCATCAAATTTAATATGTTTGCATCAAATTTAATATACTAGCATCTTTAATATACTAGCATCTTTAATATACCTACTTGCATCTTTAATATAATTGCATCATATTTAATATAATTGCATCAAATTTAATATACTTGCATCTTTAATATACTTGCATCAAATTATTCAATTTTTTGCAGCCCGTCGCCCAGCAAATCTAATTTCACACCGGTCAGTCATTCCATTGATTACAATCGTCAGATGTGGATGACAGACAGGCCAAGTAAAAGAAATCCTTTCGACTCTTGATTTTGATGGTCGCAGTAAAAAACGAACATTTTTCAACCAACTGATTTACACTCTGTCATGCTGCGATTCTACATTAATAATAAAATATAAACAAACAACCTAAAGAAATCTCACGATGTTGTCCGAATATCAGTAATATGTTCGTAATATGCAAGATCATTTAATCCCCTGTGCTGAAGTAATGTTGGTAACTTGTATTTATAAATAGTTTCAAAATAGCTATACGTATGTCGAATCAATTTTAAACTATAGGATTAAAATAAAAAGTTCTCGCCCAAATTAAGTATCTATTTTTATTAGCGAATTTTCATTGCTTAATACAAGTGTCGTTACATATTATTGATTTTGTATCATCTCGTCGTGTTATTACTGACTTACTGATATATAAGTTATACTACTGTTTTTGAACTAGACAAATTGACATAACTAATAATAGTAGTGTCCATGAGATGCTACTCCATCGAATTTCCTTGATTGAACCAGGGTAGTGTAAGCTTATGCTACCACTGGCGGGGATAATCTCTCCATTACCGTAGGCGGTAGTGCAATAGGAAGCTTTCTTAACATCGAGTTTTACCACATCGTAGATAGTGATCACCTTATTAACATTTTGCATCTTACAGTTGCTAGAAGTATGTAGTTTCGTCTCTAGTTGTCCTAAACTATTTTCTGGTGATAATTGTCGGAGAATAATTCGCTTCCCCGCCATGAAACCTTCTAAAATTGAGCATACCTGTGGTCCGTCCGATCTACCATTTGTTGTGTTACTAGTAAGTTGTGAAAGGAAATCTGTAGATGTAATAAGTACATTAAATAGCATTGCGTTTTAAGGGTATAGCGATCCAGCGCTAGTATTTCTTTTCGCAGAGCAACCATACTATGTAGAACAGATTGGTGCAAATGGCAAATGAAGAGAGGTATGTCCTACCTGGCACAAATTTGATTTGTTCTCCTTTTTTTGCACTTCCCTTTCTGGTACGTAATCCAATGCAGCCTTTCTCAGGAGAATGGTTACAACTGCATGTTTCACCGCTTCCTGAGACGTAGACACACTCGTAACACTCAAGAGCTGAAGCTGAAAGTAAAATGTCGTCTCAGTACTTCGTGAAGATGCGATATAAGCAATACATATAAGCATGTTTATTAATGAATCATGATATTGCTAACGTTATTATTATTATTATATTGCCTTTAACAAAATCATTGCTGAAGGATGCTAAGGAAGGAAATTACCTGAGGCTTGATGTAATATGAATGTCCATAGGACCAATTGCAGAAGACACTTAGAAGACATTGTTCTTGAAAAAATCACCATTGTCAATTGTTAAATGTATTGTAAAAAGCGAATGTGTCTCCAGCTTTTAGAAATTTAGAATTGAATAAAACTAACAGCAATAAAAGCTAAATTTACTGTAAAATTGCTTTTGCGGCCTCAAAAGTTAAAAACAAGAGCTGATCAATTTGTTTGCTGAATGTTCTTGATGTTTTGGATATAATACTATAATAATAATTATTTCTTTTGCTGTAATAATAAATACATCATTATTACTATATTGTTGTAAAAGATTATTATGGCAAAAGATATCCGAAATCAGAGTCCGAACCGGACCGGCGACCCGGACCCGATCCCGGTTCTCGATCTATATATCCGTATAGCTTTACTTACGAGGAGATACTTTAAAAGAGCGGAAAAATAAAACAACAAAAACAAAACGGCAATTTCTTGGTAGAAAAATATTTATATTTTTCTACCAAGAAATTGCCATTGTTTAAGACCTTGATATCGAAAATCCGACTTACTGTTTCGGGAATTAAATATTATTTAATATTTAAAAATGGGAAGTCGAAAGGGAATGCAGCTTTACAAAAAGAGTTTTATATTAATAAAATATTGTTACAGCACAAAACAAAACAAAATATACAATATTTCTCAGACAACGGTGTAAACCGTGATTTTATCAAATTAATCCATAAATCAATTTTTATTTCAGTAGGGCATTTTTACATGAGTACTTACAAATATTCAAGGGGTCTTCATGCAAAGTTTCATAAAAATCGGAGGGTCCGTTTTTTAGGTTATTTATTGCAATGTTAATTAAATGATAGCCAAGGGTGGTCTTGTATAGTAACGGTCACGCTGCTGCCAAAAAGTTGTTGATTTCTCGAGTTCTGCAATTTTCTCAAAAACCAACTATGGGTACTGGAAAAAACTTATGTAAATAAGCCGAAGTACCCAATTGACTTTAAGCCCTTGATATCGAAATACGGCTTTTATTTAGAAAAGATTTCTTCACCCCGAAGGTGACAGCTCACAAGCATAGATTTTCTGTTGTCCGAGAGCTACGGATCTGAAATTTTACAAGGATGTAGGTATTTGCTATACATAAGAAACAAACATAAAAGTTCGTGCCACTTCGCCCCTGTGTAGGAGTTATAGCCAACCAAAGGTGTTGGGCCGGTACGTCTTCTTCAAAATTTCACGTGTTAATTTGCATAAGAAATGGCAATTTTCAAAAATCAGTGGTGCTTTTGAAATTGCATGTGACAAGCACAGGAACTTACCAAATTGCATTTTAATGTCTAAAATGCAATCAATCCTAAAATATGCCTGTATATTAAACTGATAGTTTTTGCGGGAAAATCAATAAGTCAATTTCCTGCATTATTAATAATTTATTTATTATAAATTTTATTAAAGTTAATAAGTAGAATTTTAATCAACCGTATATTTAATGCTGTATTATTTTTGTTATTTTTTATTATATTATTTAACTCTTTTGTAAAAAGCAGATTTTTTCAGACAGGGACGGTGGAATGGTTTACGGAGTTGTTCTGTGGTAATTTATTTAATGTTTTTGAACAAATCCACT
>JAQGAK010003968.1:0-13420 GCA_034696945.1 Lipothrix lubbocki
AATTCTCTTATATGGAGGCCTCTTATAGCGAGGTTCCACTGTACACTGAACTCTCGCTATAAGAGAACGCTATAAATCACCGAAAGCAGTCTCTTCTATAGGGATTCTCTTATAGAGAGAGCTATTGTGCGTATAACTATGTATGATATATGGGCCCAATGCATCTCTTACAGAGAGAGTTCTCTTATATGGAGATCTCTTATAGCGAGAGTCCGGTGTACACGTATTGCTTGATATGTGCAATCATCGAAAATGAGCTTGTAATTCTTTTGGAAATTTTGGGACGGGAGGACCCGCAAGCTCCAAAAAATGTCTGAGGAACCATCTACCGTTCATTATTCGTCCGTTTACAATCGAATCTCAGCGTGCCCCATTTGTACACTTTTGCATGTCGTGCTTCACCTTTTCTCAAGATGAGTATAGAATTTCTCGTTTCCCATTTTAGACTAGCTTTAAGCATTTTTTAACCCATTTTTTTAATCATAAACTATTAAACTAGAATTCAGTATTATAGAAAAGAAAAACATTACGAATGGGATGCTAAAAAAACTAAAATATAATAATAATAATAATAAATCCCATGAGTATTTTAAAGTGTATTAAATTAGTATGAGCGAAGCATCCCAAAAGTACCAATCTCTATAGCTCCTATACGGAAATGGGTACTTTTTGATACTTCGCCGTAGATGTGCTCTAAAAATGATTGTTATTCCTATTTCATATGCAACCTTGCCAATTCATATCCGTTTAAAATTCTTTATTAATAAAATTCTAAATCGTCGGTGGAGATGCAAAGTGGGCTGTCTCCATATGTATATGGGAACCTAAAAATGCAAAATGAGATATCTACCACCGAGACAATAGTCAATGCAAAGATGGGATATCCTTAACAATTAATTAAAAGATTTAAAAAAAAATAAAAAAATTTAAATTGCATTAAAAGCTGAAAATGGGGGGAGCTTTTGTGTTTAAAATTTCAACTGCAAGGAAATTGACAATTAATAGCGGATTTATCCCATATCTTGCGCTCAAAATGACGGTGGATGTGACTCACATTTTGCAGCTGTGCACCTATATGCACCTATATGGAGATAGCCCATTTTGCATCCAGATCGAGTATATGCAAATATACAGCGCTTCATATGTGAATCTATTGACAAAATTACCAAAAGGAATTTTGCATGCAAGATAATATAAATGTATTAAATCCATATAAAATGAAATAAATTGTTGATGCTCCTTGAATTCTTTCCCGGTTCGGAATGGCAAGCGGATGTTGCTCTAATAATTTATTTTCATTACTTCAGAGCGTCACTCTCCGGATGCCATAACATTTGCATGTTGTGTTTTTACAAATTTAATTGCATTATTATGGCTTGTCAGCCTTTCAGCATTGACAAATTATTATTGGGTAATTAATATTCCCAAATCCTTCTTACGATTAGCTCATTGTTTATTAAATTGAAGCTATGGAGCAAGAATGCGTCTAAATAAGATTGGCAGTTGAAGATATGTAAATTCAGATCCAATTAAAAAAATGCTTATTATTGGCAAAATAAATCTACCGGACAATTACTTCGTATAACAAAAATGCAAGGTGACAATTATTCGAATAATTAAAAATTATTACATTATGAAGAAACTCTTTTTGTTTGACGTGGAGCTGCCACGTGTGATTTGCTGACTGATTTCCTTTTTGTTTACAAAAAGTGTTTCCGTCAAGGAAATCACGATGCGAGGGACTGTCTTCATGTGTATCTTCATTAGTTCAAAGGATTCGGTTTTCGTATAAAAGGCTGACCGAACTGACGGATTGGCATCAGTTGTCTTTGTTCGGAATATCTGATAACTCCTTATCCATTTCCTCTTCAGGCCCTGCAGACATGAAACTTTTAGTAGCAACTCTTTTGTTGGCGGCCCTTGTGCCTGCCCATGGTTTCTTTGGCTCGTGAGTTCAAAAATTCATTTTTCTATTTTAGATTAGCAATTTTAATTTTGTATTTACAATTTGTATTAGGATTTATTTTGATTGATATTTTTTTTAATTAGTATTTATTTTTATTCTACTTTTTATTTAATATTTATTTATTATTATTCTTTTTATTTATTTATTATTATTCTTCTTTTTATTTAATATTTATTATTTATTTGTTATTCTTTTTGTCATATTTATTATTCTTTATTTATTATTTTTTATTTATTATTGTTATTATTTATTTTATATTAAATAATTTATTAATTTATAAAAAAAATAATTTTATAATAATTTTTGTGATCACTATTCAAAAGCAAAAATTAATCTAGTCCTAATTTTATGTTTCCTACCAGAAGCCGAGTGAAGCGTAATCCACCACATATTTATGGTAGGTTTTTCAATTTGTGTACAGAAAAATCAAATCTAAATTCGGAATCGTTAATAAATAGTTTGAAGCCTTCTATTTTTACAAAGAATTCACTTTATTTTATTGTAAACAGTTCCAAATCCAGGACCAGGACCAGGACCCGGACCAGGACCAGGACCAAACCCAACACCACCACCAAACAACCCACCTGCGCCACCCACTGGTGCTCCACCAAGTAAGTTATCTTTCTAGACTTTCCCGCGGCGTTTAAAATTTATAACTTAATAATAATAATTCGCCATGAAAATAATTATCTATTATTATTTGAATCTTAAAATAACGCTCATTCAATGATTTACAAAACTTTCAGCACCAGGCACCGGACCTGTAGGACCACCAGGCCCACCCGGCGGCCCTGGACCCGCCGGACCCGCTGGACCCACCGGACCTGCTGGACCACCTGGAGTTGCTGGTAAATTTTGTTCTTAAAAAATTTAATCTTTATACATTTTGGGAAGTTATAGTTTTTTATTTATTCAGAAATTTCAGAAAATATTAATTGCATGATTTTTTTTTTCTTCCAGGACCACCAGGACCAACTGGATCCCAAGGACCAACTGGTAAGTCAATGTGCTTGAGATGTATTTGATATAATTATTTAAATTCTAAAATGTTTAATTTTGGATTTGTAATAATTATTTATTAAATACAAATTATTTTTACATTGAATTAAATTTTCGTAAATTATGCACTTGCAGGACCCGCTGGACCAGCTGGTGAAGCCGGTCCCTCTGGACCAACCGGACCCGCCGGACCCGCAGGACCAACCGGACCTGAAGGAGGAGTTGGTGAGTAAAATATTAATTTCAGGATAAATAATTTTAATAATTTTAATAATTTTTTTATATTTATTATTATTATTATTTACTATTATTTCTTTTTATTTATTAAATATTAATTTTGTATTAAAATATTTCTTCAGGACCCCAAGGACCCGAAGGACCAGCTGGTGCCACCGGACCTGAAGGACCACAAGGCGCACAAGGACCAGAGGGCCCAGCGGGACCAACTGGACCACAAGGACCTCAAGGAGCCACCGGTATGATAAACTCTGAATTTGTTTTTGTCAGGAGTGTTTTGTCTAATATTTTTACTCAACAAATTATGGCTTTGTACGACAAATACAGAAACTCTCAATTTTTAAAAAATAGCTTTTCGCTATAAAATATAATTTACATAAACTTTCCCTAATGTATATTTGCAGGACCTGCAGGCTCACCTGGACAGAACGGAAACCCAGGATCCAACGGAGGACCAGGACCATCTGGACCCGCCGGACCACCTGGACCATCAGGATCCCCTGGAACTCCAGGAACACCAGGACTTCCTGGAACTCCACAACCCAGCCCATCTCCTTACTAATCTCGACGAACGACTTGACTCGAATGATAAATTCCGTCCACCTGACATTTCCTATAATATTATGTTTCTGGAATTCAAAATTTGTCCATTTCTTTTTGTTGTCTATCTAATTTGGAGTAAAAATTCGCATGTCAGCAATAAACTTTAAAAAATCAGATTTGTTCTAAAAATGTTTTCAGTACTCACAATTTCATTTTTCATATAATTATGAGAAATATTACTCTCGCATCTCTTCAGAATATATTTTAATCATTATTACAGCTGCCATACATATTACATTTGCTCACCTGGAGAAATTAACATAATTATTAGCATTGCTCAGTCTGTATACGAATATTAATTTTTATTCACGCATCTCCATTGTACACATACAGATGTTGACATACATACATTCAGGTCAAATAATTTAAGTATTTGAATAAAATTATTGGCTGAAGCTGAAATTTTAAGTAATTCGTGCATTTTAATACAACTATAGAGGAAAATACAGTTTGAATTAAGTGTTTTAATAAATTTTAGCAGAAATTTGTCTACTTTAATAAAATTAGAAGAAATAAATTGTAAATACTGTAAAAATTCAAGCAGTTTAGCAGGAATGAATTTTAAATATTTATTAAAATTAGTAGGAATATTATAAATTAGGGCAAGGACCTATTTGCGTTTTTGACTCTCAAAACTTGGTGAAACTTCATTCATTTTTCACGGTATTTCCCGAAATTTCTCGGTATTTTGTGAATTTTATCCACAACTTCAGTCAATTTTCTGTTTCTTCTGGTTTTTTTTGCCATTTAACAACCTTTTTCACAATTTGTACATATGTACTGAGTTTATTGTAGGTCATACATATACATTTTCAAGTTTTTTAACGTCTTTAAGATAAAAATCATTTAAGAATTTATTTTTTCTGGCTAAAATAATTGACATTTTTGTTCAACGATTTTCTAAAAAAGTTGCTGGACCTTATATTTCCCAGGATTTTGCAAAACTTTTGTATATTTCGCGGTTTTACACCATTTTTTGCACATTTCGCGTTTTTCTCGATTTTCAGATTTTTCCATTTTGGAATGTTCGGATGTCCAATGTAACACAATTCAGTCAGATGGGAATATTCTATTATGAAATATGTTACATATCGTGTTTTTCGCAATTTCCGAGACTGAATTATAAACAATAAAAAACATTTTGAATAAAATTAGCAGACATTTTTGTTGAAGATAATGACTTTAAATATTAAAGTAAAATTAGCAGACATTTTTTGTAAAAATAAAAAATATTTCCATAAAATTAGCCAAATAATGTAAATTGTTAATAAGTTATTAACAAGGTTTAATTTTTTTGTTTATTTTGGAAATTCCTTTTGCAACAGCTTTATTCTCATAAGAGTCATAAAGTACATTTTCCTGAGATTTACATCAATACATAAATTTGGGTAGTTTTGGCAAAAAAAATCCTGCCCCATCGGGATAGAGGGCCCGATGTCATTGAAAAGGCAAAAATATAACTATCGCCACACATCGCCACACACAGTTGCTAAAATATGCAATAAGAATGACTACAGCTTCGGAATATTATTTTTTACAACTTGGGATGCAAAAGTGACTCTCCCGATTATTTACCATTGCAATCGCACATAATGCGGTAGAAACTGCTGGAATATTTTCCCTTTCTACAACATGCAATAGACTTATTATTAACAGTATAGTTTCCATGGCAACAGCGGATTTTCCTTGCCCTATTGTATTGTGCTCTATATACTGATGACTATGTAAACACTAGGGCATGCTTTTATAAACGACATACATACCTACAGTCAGTTTTCTTTACATGTTTATGAAATGAATTAATTTACCGTAAAAAAAATTTACATATTTTAATTTAACCACCAACCACGTGACTCTAAACACCCGGTAATATTCAAAATTAAAATGGGATTAATTTTTTTTCAATTTGGATTATTAGTTTACAATCAAAATGGAATTAAAAATTGACTGAACTATAAACAAAGCCTAAGAATGCAAAAAAAATAATTTTATTAAAATCGTAAATCTTTCATAATTCGTTTCCTGTACAATAACAAACCAGCCGGACGCGTGATCGTTAAATTTTATTTATTCAGGAAGCCCTAATTGCATTGCTGTACTATAGGTAAGCATTGACAATCATTTGGAACATACCATTTGTGATGACTTATTGCTTTAATAGATTAAGCAATATTAATGCAAAATCCATGGCTGAAGATATAAAAGAAAAATTGTTTATATAACATAATCTCCAACAATTTATTGTGCTTATTAGCAAAAATCCATATTATTTGCATCCGGAATAAATGGAGATCAAATGAAATTAAAATGCTTGGAAATTAAAAACAATAATGAAATGACAAGAGTGAAAAAAGCTAAATAGACGATTATTGAGTTGGGGGAATATAATGGTGGGATAAAAATGTGTTGAGGAATCAACACTCGCTTTTCACGTGGAAATCCTGCCACGTCTATAATTGCTGACGGATTTCCGTTTGTTGGATTTGACTTGATGAAAGAAATGGAATTACAATATGAAGAAATAGCTTGTCCAAAGGAAGTCAGCGGAATTTGTTTTGGTATAAAAGGCCGAGGAAAAACATGGATTGGCATCAGTTGTCTTCCTTCAGAAAATCTGATATCTCCTGAAAATATTTCTCTCCTGAGGTCCTGCAAGAATGAAGTACTTGGCAGCAACGGTCTTGTTGGCAGCCCTTGTGGTTGTTCCAGCCCATGGTTTCTTCGGGTCGTAAGTTCACAATTTTTATTTTTTATTTAACCTTTAATTTTAATGACTTTTTTTAATTTTCATAATTTTTAACTTTTCGTTTTAAAAAAAATTATCCTTTTTTATATTTTAAATTTCATTATCTTTTTGAGCTTTAACTTTTTATAATCTGGATGATTAAAATTAAAATTATTAGTTTTCATTCCAGTAATTTCTATTTATTTTGTTTATGAATTATTTTAAATTAAAAATATATACATAAATTAATTGATAATTAATTGATAATTAACACATAATTCTGTTGGATTTTTAATTTGTTATATTTTATAAATATAAGTATAGCTCCCCCCGCAATTTTGATTTAATTTTTAGGAATAATACTTTTTTTATGTATTTAATCTCATCAAATTAAAAAATTCTAAATAATTTGTAATTTCATTCCCCCCACCAGTAACCGAGTGAAGCGTAATCCACCACATATTTATGGTAAGTTTTTAAATTTGTTTACAGAAAAATCAAACTTAAATTCGGAATCGTTAATAAATAGTTTGAAGCCGTCTATTTTTACTAAGAATTCACTTTATTTTGTGTGAACAGTTCCAAACCCAGGACCAGGGCCGAATCCAGGACCAGGACCAAATCCCGGACCAGGACCAACTCCACCACCAAACAACCCACCTGCGCCACCCACTGGTGCTCCACCAAGTAAGTTTTTTTCTAGACTTTTCCGCGTTTAAAATACTCAATTTATTAATGCAAATTAGCTATGAAAATAATTATTCATTATTATTTGATTCTATAATCTAATAATGCTCAAATAATGATTAACAAACTTTCAGCACCAGGCACCGGACCTGTAGGACCACCAGGCCCACCCGGCGGCCCTGGACCAGCTGGACCAACTGGACCCGCCGGACCCAACGGACCTCCAGGAGTTGCTGGTAAATCTCACTAAAATTAAATATTTCATTTTATTTCTCTATGAATATTTTTATTTATTGTCCAATATTATTAATGTTATTTTTTTTTAAATAAATGGAATAATCAGAAAAATGATATAATAATTTGTTACCTCTTTTAGGACCACCAGGACCAAGTGGAGCCCAAGGACCAACTGGTAAGTGAAGCTATCAAAATTATTTTCCCATTGAAATCCTAAAATTTTAAATTAAAATTAAATTTAAAATAAAGTTTTATTTTTCAATTAAATATAAATTCTTTTTAATTTCCCGCTTTCAGGCCCCGCCGGCCCATCAGGACAAGCTGGACCACCAGGACCATCCGGACCTGTTGGACCCGCCGGACCAACTGGACCCCAAGGGCCATCTGGTGAGTTAAAGCTCTTTATTAGGATTACTTATATTCTCTTCTCTGAAATATTAAGGAAAATCATTTTATATGAAAAACAATTCGCCTTCAGGTTCCCAAGGACCAGAAGGACCCGCTGGTGCCACCGGACCCGAAGGACCACAAGGCGCACAAGGACCCGAGGGCCCAGAGGGACCAACTGGACCACAAGGACCTCAAGGAGGCACCGGTACGAGAGATACTAATTTTTTATTTTAATTATTTTATTTAAAATATTTACCAAAAACTGGTTCCAGAATTTTGAAATATCTTAGAAAAATTCCTTATTTGATTCCTGACTCATCAAAAATAACATTGTCATCAACTCTTTTGTATCAATTTTTAGGACCAACTGGACCTGCCGGAACACCCGGAAACAACGGATCCAACGGAGGCCCAGGACCCTCTGGACCAGCAGGACCACCTGGACCATCAGGTAAATTTTTCCTAATTAATTGAGTCAAATCTGAATAGCTTATTTTTGAAACTGCTGTTGAATCTTTTCCTAATTTTTTTGCACTATTTTTTGTATTAATTTATCGTAACATTTTTGTAATCTTTGTTGTATTAATTTGTTGTAATATTTTTGTATTAATTTTATGTAATAGTTTTGTATTATTTTTTTGCAATATTTTGTATTATTTTTTTGCAATATTTTGTATTATTTTTTGTAATATTTTTGCATTACCTTTTGTTTTTCATAATTTTTTTGATAATTTTCTGTTATTTTGCCGGCTTCATGAATATCAATTAATCACCGACTTACAAACCTGTTTTAATTTCCAGGAGCACCCGGAACTCCAGGAACCCCAGGAACTCCAGGAACCCCAGGAGGCCCAAACCCATCTCCATACTAATCCCGACGAAGGATTTGACGCTATGGATGACATGTTCCGTCCAGCTCTTATTTACTATAAGTTTCATGATTGGAAAATCTGTCCACTTCTTGCCACTATCTCATTTGGAATAAAAATTAACCTTTTGAAATAATTAACTATACTTTGTTTTCCACTTTGCCGGTACATTTTTGAGCATGAAATATTATTTACTCCCATACTTTGTATTCATTTTTGCATATCAGGAGGTCTTTAGTATAACAATTATTCATATTTTCTCCATTTAATCATTTTTGTTTACAAGAAATTTTTTCGTATTTATTTAAAACTAAATAACAACTTTAGGACTTCATTTTTCGAATTAATTTGCTATATAGTTGAATACATTTTTTTGAAATCGTATTCAATCAGTTCCATTAACTTGCATAAAAAATAGTTGTCAATAATTAATTCCATTATATATTAAAATATAAACATACATGAATCATATGGCATAAACGGAAAAGTGGTTTAATTAACAATGCAAGTAGCATGGTGGAAAATGGTACTCAATTCTGCTTTGTGTACAACAATCAAAATATGGAGTCATATATGGAAACTAAATAGATTTTTGATTTTTTGAGTGTAAATATTTATGGGAAAATGAAAAGAGAATTTTAAAGTTTTATGAATTTTATTTTAGAAATGCATGTGGGTGCAGCAAGCTACCACTACCATTATGAGAATAAGTAATTCGATGAGCATACAATAACTTGTAGATACACTGAACTCTCGCTATAAGAGAACGCTATAAATAATCAAAATCAGTCTTTTATATAGGAATTCTCTTATATAGAGAGAGCATATAACTTGTATGATATGTGGGCCCAAAGGATCTCCTACAGAGAGAGTTCTCTTATATGGAGATCTCTTATAGCGAGAGTCCGGTGTAATGTCAAGCATATCAAGCGCTAAAATTCCCCATCATACATAAATAAAAGGTACATACATAGGTAAACCGTCAGTGGAGATGCAAAATGAGTTATGGGTTATGTTCATATGTATGTGCGTGTAGCTGGAAAATTGGATACCCACTGTCTATTTAAATGTAGGCAAGGCATGGGAGCACTGATTTACAATTGCACGTTAACTTTTTAAACTGGATTCCTCCATTTTCTGTTCAATTTATTTAAATGGGCTTAATGGGATGCAGCCCACTTCATCGTATCTCAACCGACTCGTATGTTTTTCATAAACCAGTATTATTATTATTTTGCATTAATTTCCCTTTTAAATGATTTTTACGTGGTTTAATTATGACAAGCTTTTATTTATTAGCGCTTTTGCATTTTTAATTCATAGAATATTATTTCTTGAAATTATAAATGAAATGTAAAAATTGTTGCAGATTATAGAAAAAATGTATTTCCAACTTTTTGGGTAATATTATTTCATTTCTGCACAAACTACTCATTCATTTTACAACAATTTTTTTTTAAATTTTCCTCTTGTAATTACTGCCTAGGACTCTTGCTACAAGAGGACGCTATGTATAAATTATCAAAATTAATATCTTTAAAAAACATTACCATATACATATTGTTACATATAAAGAGTTCGCATGTATATCTGTATACACTGAGCTCTCGCTATAAGAGAACGCTATAAATCACTAAAATCGGTCTCTTATATAGGAATTCTCTTATAGAGAGAGCTATTATGGATACAACTGCATGATATGTGGGTCCGAAAGATTTCTTCAAGCGGAGTTCTCTTATATGGAGATCTCTTATAGCGAGAATCCGGTGTATAATTAAACTGGACTCTCTCTATAAGCGTTCCCTTTGTAAGAGAACTCTCTCTCGCTCTCTTTAAGAGATTCGTTAAGTCCCCAAGTAATTCATGGTTAGATATAGAGCTGGGAAATCGCGAAAAACACGATAAAATTAAAAATTCATAATAGAGTATTCCACTGCCAGTATTCCTAGCTGGGTGAATTGTTTTATTGGACATCCAAACATTCCAAAACCGAAAAATAGAATTTGAAAATCGCGAAAAACGCGAACTGCGCGAAAAATTGTGTAAAAACGCGAATAAATGCGAAATATACAAAATTTTTACGAAATACCGCGTTTAAGGTCCAACAACTTTTTTTGGAATTTATCACCCAACAACTTCAATTTTAGCAAGAAAAATAAATTCCTAAATTATTTTTATCTACTTTTGGTATTAAAACCTGTTCAGATTTAAAATTAAGTTGGTACAAATTGTGAAAATGATGTTAAAAACCGCAAAATAAAGTCATAATAAACAAAATTTGGGAAACTGTGGATAAAAATCGCGAAAAACCGCGAAATTTCGTCATCAATTTTGCGAAATACCGCGAAAAATTGACTGTAATGTTGACTGAAATGTTTAGGGCCAAAAACGCGAAATGGTCCCAGCCCTAGTTAGATACATAAGAGTTTTCCATATATCGTCTGCGAAGGATCTGAAAGTACCAACTGCACGGGTGGCTAGTGTCCTAAAATGTACCAAAAGCCTCTTTGAGCTAATGTCTAAACATACCAAAAGTCAGAACTGCACGCTTAAACATTGTTCGTACTTTTTGACTTTAGAATTTTGAGCGTTCCTGCGTTGGTACATGTACATTAAGACACTTGCAGGGGATGCAGTTGGTACTTCCAGATCCTTCGCCGATGATAGTAACCCCAAGATATGTAATTTCTTTAAAATAGGCTAATTTTAGTCACCTATAGCTTTCTATTATATACAGAATCCAGTGTATTATTTTTGATATGCGGGTCTAAAGTATATTTTAAAGTGCGAGTTCTCCTATATGGAGATCTTTTGTAGCGAGAGTCCGGTTACGTATTTCAAGTGCTCTCAATTTTCATGACTTGTTCATTAGGACAACTCATGTACGTGTCGTATTTATATTGCTTCCGAAAATGCGAAAGTCTTGTACGCACCTCATCGAATATTTTTGTCGACGAAACCCCTAAGTTTCAAAAAATATCTACGGAACCATCTACACCGTACTCTCGCTATAATATATCTCCATATAAGAGAACTCTCTCTCTCTGTTAGAGATCCTTCGGGCCCACATATCATACATAGTTACATGCACACTAACTCTCTCTATAAGAGAATTCCTATATAAGAGACTGATTTTGGTGATTTATAGTGTTCTCTTACAGCGAGAGTTCAGTTGTTTCCCTCTACTCCCGGGATTAAAATATAATTTTTTAATACATAAATACTATAAGTCACCAATCCAAATACTTATTGTTGTATCAAATATCATTAATTTTTGTAGGTCATTTAAAACACCAAAAACGGATAGTTTTCATCTAAGTGGACCCCTGTACACACAGAATTAATTTTTCAACAATGTCTATGTATTTACATAGGAGTACAAAAGGTCTCAGAAGAGGGTTTCACTGACTTTACTATTTGGTCGATTTTCATGATCATGGCTGCAAATTTACAGAAATTTAATTGATTAGAGCAGATTGGAAACTATCGGTTTTTGGTATTTTTGAGGAGCTAAAAAAATTTGTTTTATTTTTTTATGGAATTTATAGCTACGCGCTATTTAAAACAATAGCATGAACGGCTTATTTTCAGAAAAAATGTTTGTATGCAAATGCATTGTTAATTATGTATGTAACTTCACCATAATTGTCTTGTGGTTAAAATTTCAAATACAAAATACATATTCCGTTTTCGACTGTAAATGCAATTTAAACGGCAGGGTAGCCCATCTTTGCATTGAATACTTAGGGTGGTTAACTCATCTTGCATTTAGAGCCTTTAGAGGTTCACATGTGGAGATAGTCCACTTTGCATTTCCACCGACCATATCTATTATGTTTTGTACTCGATTCAAATTCAAAAATATACATATGAAACTGACCGTTAGGTGCATAAAAAGATAACATATTGTTTATAAAATATCTACAGTAAGAGCTGTCAGCATGTAATTAGTCTTGGATGTACATTTGTACATGCATTTTTCATATACGCGTATCCATGTTACCCAATCCCTATAAAAATACGCCGAAGAAAAAAGTATTACTAATTTAAAGCTTGGCCAACAAAATAAATAACCTATAATAAATCTTTCAGAATGCAGTCAGTCTCCGTTCATTTTCACATGTAACGGAAGCGTGTGCAATAAATTTTCATTAGGTCTTAAGAAAGCAATTTAATAATGATTACAATGTCTTAGGTCAGCATTGACAAATAATTTCGAAACTACCATTCCGTCCATCTTGCATTTAAATAATCATAATTTATTAACACATGGGAATGATAGAATGTTCGCAGATATAAATGACAATAAGACTTAAATTGCATCCGCGCACTAAAAATAATAATATAATTCCAATAAATATTACGAAACAAATATTTGCACTCGAAATTAAAAATACATATACGAAACACAAAATAAAAAAGCTAGCAACTTAAAAACTTCAATTAAAACCCTTACTTGCGAAATTATTTGCGGTACAAAGATCAGTAAAAATACGTTGAAAAATCAACATTCTCTTTTCACGTGCAACTCATGTCCTGCCACGTCTAATTCGCTGACTGATTTCCGGTCAATTCCTTAGACGAAAATAAAATAATCGCTTGTCCGAAGGAAGTCAGCGGAATCAGTTTGGGTATAAAAGGCCGAGGAAAAACATGGATTGGCATCAGTTGTCTTCCTCCAGAAAATCTGATATCTCCTTAAAATAT
>JAQGAK010003969.1:0-13420 GCA_034696945.1 Lipothrix lubbocki
TATTTATTATTATTATTTTTTATTATTATTTATTATTATTATTTTATTTTAAATTAAATAAATTTCATCATACCAATGTCATAGCTGTTGCTATCGGAGAGTAAAATCCTTCCAAGCCTGCACGAAGCTTCGTTAATTTCTGGTGCGCTTGCAAATTAAACCTGAAATCACGAATGGTCTTATCAATGAATGAGAATGTACTAAATTAAGAAATAAATAAAATGACGAAATTAAAATCCAGAAGGTGTTATAGATAACACCTTCTGATAACAGATCTGTGATTTCTCGGATAAAACCAGTTGCACACTATGTATGTTGTACACAATAATGCAAATTTTGGGAATTGAACAAAAATTATTTTTTAGTGTTAGTGTCTCCCTCAATCTACCAGGGGCATATCATCTGTGAAAATGCAAAGTGGACTATCTCCATGTGCGTCTATCTGCAGAGTGGGACGTCCACCTTATATTTTAAGTGCAAGACATGGGATAACTTAACTATAATTTACAATTGATTTGCAGTTGATATTTTGAATACAAAAACTCCCTCCGTTGTCAATGCAATTTAAACGGCAGGATATCCGATCTTATTTGCAAGGAAGTGATGGTGGTTATCTCATCTTGCATTTAGGTTCACATGGAGATACACCCTTTTTGCATCTCCACCGATAGGTGTATTTTTTTGAAAATCTAACTTGTCTAAATTCTGCCTTTGCAGAAGAGCCAACTGTCTTCCATAGAGCGCGTAATGATTGGATGTAGTTCGGACATTCATCAATCGCGGGTAGAAATCAAATTCCTTGCAATAATCCTTGAGGAGGATGGAGCCGGAACTGAAGAGTAAAATGGCGTCGGAAATGGCTGCTAAACCATGAGAGTCTTGCCAGTTTTCACTTGAGCTGGATTCCTTGCCTAACACAATTTCGTCTATTAGACGGCGGGAAGTGAAAGCCTGAAAGTTGAAACCAAGGCGGGAAATTTGAAAATTCGGACAAATATTTGCATTTTGGATTTGGATGCGACACATTTTGTATTTTCTAGGACCATCTTAATCTTAGATCCTCCAATTGATTTGTTCAATCCTTCCCCCCTTCGAATAAATATTTACAATAATTTTGTTATACAATTGATTATTTTACAATTTATTTTACCATTTCACTGCACCAAGCAGTGATTAAAGAAAGATTGCTTCGATTGCTCTCCGAGTTGTCAGGCTGCGTCAAAATCCTGTTTGCAAGTATAATTTGCTGCGCTCTGGAATTATTAAAGATTAAAAAAATTCAAAATATTAGGCACATTATACTTAACTCCAATACTTTTGTCTGTGTGGCTGAATTTTTTAATTTTTTTTTACTCCAAACACTCCCCATGTTGAACATTGGAATTGCAAACAACTTCCAGCCAATTGTTGACGTCGCTAAAGGCTGCCAAATCCCTCAGGTGGGTTAAACGTTCCATCATCTTGGGGTACATTTCATGAAATTGTGTCCATTCGATGTCAGAAATCAATTTAGGAATAATTATCCCTTCTACAAAAAATAACATTGTAAGATTTATAAATTGGCAAATTTAATCTATAAATTTTAATCGCATTAATTAATTAATTAAATTAAATTAATGTTATTTATTTATTTATTCTGTATATATTTTCTTAATATTCATTTATTATCTTATTATTATTCCTTATTTAAATTACGCATTTCTTTTTTATTTACTTGACTATATGCAATTATTATTGTAATAATTATTTAAAAATGATATTAATTTCACTTACCATTGTTCGACACAACGTTTGGTATTTGCATCTTGGCGGGCTTTGTGAAACTTAATCCTCGTTGGTGGTACATTCGAGGAATTTTGTTGCTCATCATGCGGGAAGCCATTGTGAGTCAAAAAAAACTTTAATATTTATTAAATAGGAATAATTACAATATTTTTACTATATTATTATATTTACGGTTGTACTAATATTTCCACTAAGAATAAACTTATAAATTGTACAAAATTATTACTGCAATATTATTTGGTCTCTTTTCTCATTTATTTGTTTGTTTCGACTGCTGTAAATCTGAATTTGCTTTCGATCAAGATGTATTCATACCGGCGTCAAGCCTGTCTTGAGATAATAATGTCGTGGTAAAAAAAGTAGAATTCCCTCAGTTAGTGGATTGAACTTACGATTAGTAGGATTGTAGAGGAAGAGCAAATTACAACATAGTTAATATTAATAATAAATAATAGTAATATATCCCCCACATTTTCCTTCGTGACTTGGAGACTCTTGTGCCGCACGATTTCATTAAATGTGAACAACAAACACAAACTCAATAATTTGACTCTGCAACTGCAACATCCGCTGTCACATTAAACTTAAATAACTATAAGTACGTCATTATTTTCGGAAGTTTCCGTGCCTCAAAGCACGGGTAATTTAATAATAAGATATAGGATTTTATTGTTTGTGCCCCATATGTACATAATAATAATAATAAGTAATTCAATTTGATTATGCACCCTTATCCAAGCATATTTTGTAAAAATAATTGATTTGCGCAGGCATGTCGTGTATGTACATTGTTATTTTAAATATCAAAATTTCCTTTAGTTCCTGTTCCTGGCGAACAATCACTTCGTAATTATTTGTTTTTTTCACACGGTTATTTTTTGTTGGAATATTTGTATGTGCTGTAAATTTAATTTTGATGTAGTACAATAAAATAAGATGCTTTGATTAGGATAATCATTGGGTCAAAAAATAAAAGCATGCTTATTTTAATATGATAATACATAATTATTATATTAAAATAAATAGAAATAGAATAGAAATTTCTCCGGCCAATTTTATTTTAAATGGCTAAATATAATACTACCATGCTACAACAAAGTTGAATGGTCATATTCCCGTTTCTCAAATGTTTACCTGTGTCCGTCAATAATCATACGCATCACGGATTTAATAAACGTTTCTGCTCTTGGGAGAGCCAGTTTCTCCGAATCTTGAAAAATCTTTTGGCAATACTCCGCTTCTACTTCCTTGTAGATATGCGGAATTTCCAATTCCAGGAGCATGTTCTTTGCTTTAGCTTGATGGGCTGGATTTTGACTTCCGTAGTTTGCCTAAAAATTTATGTAATAATACTTTTTGTTATTTTCACAAAAATGAATAAAAGCATAATTACATTTTACTCAATCAATCAACTTTCATGAAAAATATCTAAATTAATAAGTATTGTTACTAACTACTACGTTTTCATAAATAAATATTTAAAACACAAAAATAAACTAAATATTTAAAAAACAAAAAATAATCTAAATATTTAAAAATCAAAAATAAGCTAAATATTTAAAAAACAAAACTATGCTAAATATTTAAATAACTCGATTATATCAGGATGTAATTGAAAATTAAATTTTCATATTAAATTTGGAATTCCAAACCTGCAAAAATTGCTTTTGAGCATCGCTAGCAAGATCCAGAGCCGTTACAATTGGCCAACTGCATTTTCTATTTCCTATATCAGTGCCGTCTTTGCGAATGACGTCTGTCTTTCCAAACACATCCAGGTAGTCATCCTGAATTTGGAAGAGTCGGCCGATTTGCATCATAATGCCACTAACTTGATTAAATATGGGACTTGAATCCATGCCAGCCTAGCAAATTTTGTAAATTTTGAATTATTGAATTATATAGATTGCAATAATAGTACTATAATATTAATATTAATATTCAAAATTTCGACATCGAAACAATGACTAAAGCGCCTAAATTAACACAAATATGTCGTCAGATACTTTCATTTCTAATTTTGATTAACAAATATTGTTAAAACATTGTTCAAAGATTATTACCATTGTCATCGCCAGCGCAGCTGGAAGACGAAATCCATAGTGAGCTGTTTTGGCATCGACGATTTCATTGTAAATTTGTGTGTTGTATCTGTCCAAAATTTGGGAGCTTAATTTTAAACTAAATTCGTAGTTTATGAACTTATAGTGTATGACTTTTACACTAAAACAGAATGATATAGAAATAGCACGGATGACTATTTGATTGTTATAGTAATGAAAATATTGAAATTTATAAAATGGTAAAAATCTTGGTAAAAAATTTAAAGACATTGTAATAAATCATCTCACAATGTCAAGTCCGAAACTTTCGACACCTGATAATCCAGCTGCTGACCGATTGTAGCGATGAAAAAGCTCTGTTGCAATAACCCAATTAGATTTGCGTAGCAAGGCTGTTCTCGAAAATAACGCTGGAGTACTAAAAAGGCAAACTTATCCATAGCAATGCTGTCATTACAGGCACTCATGCCAACGTTAGGTACTAAATGCCAACATGGACGACCTCTGCGCGTGGTGGATGATATCGTCACATATGAGGGCCTCTGCTTGAAACTAAATGCAGAAATAAGATGTTGTGGCTGTTTAATATTATTGTCTTTTGTCGCCCAAACATGTAAAATCGAAGATCTTTTGTATTGTTTATCAAAACTTGATAATTATTACAAATTCCAAAGCCCATCCCATCACAAACGCTAACTTCTTTTCCAGCGGACTTGGCTCTGTCTCCATAAGGGTAAAGTAGGCCAAAAGGAAAATTTTTGCGCTATGGAGGAATTCAAAAGTATAATTCCTGATCATGATTAACTGAAAATTTTAAATAACACTATAAAGCTGTGTGAATAGTCAAATGTGAGCACTAACTAAACTGTAAAATTTTGGTGTTTATAGCAAAATTAGAAGGTATCTGGACATATCGCCGGAGAAGTATCAAAAAGTAGCAATTTCAATGTTAAAGGGATAGAAATTTGTACTTTTAGATCCTTCGCAAGCGAAATGTAGTTTGTACCGAATTTGCTTCCCATCGAGAACGTTGTAAGTCACCAAGTCTGTCAGCCATTTTTGAGCATTTGTGGTGCTTAAAACAAAAGGCTCGTTGAGCAGACCGTCCAAGAGAGGTTTCAAAGCTGCCTTAAAACCTCGGATGTTATTTTCCAAACTCTTGTCCAGGGTGTCAATTTGGCGTTTGATTCTAAACAAAATATAAATCAAATTTGCAGAACACAAACTTAGAATGCAAAATGAGAATAAAAATATGGTAAAAATTAATATGAAAGACACAAACTGTGATCTCACTGAAATGGATTAACAATAAAGTGTAAATTAAAAAAAACAAATATAAATTTAAAATGTAATAAAAATACATGGAAAATATGACTTGTGTAAAGCAGTAAATGCATCAATGCCATCAATTTTTACTTTTAAAGGATACTTCAAAACGAGAAATTGCTAAATATTACGTATGTTGATGCCGATGTGATTCCATTGTTTGCATTGGCTGAACGGCAGATCGAGTCACTAGCGAGTGAATTGCACTCCAGGTTGTCTTCATGTGCCCTTTTTTAAATTAACATAATTACATATTTTTGTCTCAAGTTAATGAATGGTAGCTATAATATATACACAACTTTAAAAAAAAATTAAAATTAAAGAACCCATCAAAACTTTACCCGCACATAGTCCCATATTTATGCAATAAAAATTTATAATTTTTCTGTATATTCTAACCCTCCTGAGATGCTACCAATTTTCTCGGAGCCAGCCATCTTTTCGAAACTGTATGTAAGAACACCTTCGGAACACAGTTTAGCAATTTAAAATTCATTTTACCAAATGCTCTATGTACGACTTTAGAAATAAAGTCATGTATGAGATTATGTAGCGTACGTAAACACGGTTCGAGACACGATTAAAAAATATAAAACATGTTTCGTTGTCGTGATCAGACAATATTGAATTTTATTTTATGACGTAAATTCCAGAGTGGGAACTTCGTAGCAAAAAACAGAAAAATTGCAATAGTTCTGTGTCTCGTCGAGGAATTTCCCACGTTGTCAATAATTAATGCGAAATGAATGTTATCAGGAGGCCATATTTAACCATGATAAGGGTAGTTGTGTGCAAAAATACAATGCCATACAAATCCCTGCAGTATACTGCTTTGAAATACACGATAATAATAAATAATAAAAATCAGGGTTGGATGACGTTATTCAATAACGTTATATATAGAGAGAAACGTAAACTATATTTACACCTGCATCCCTATGATGCTTCCCAAATGATAAAGTATACAATTTACATTGATTTAAATTACATTTATACATTTATAATAATATGTGAATTTTAAGAATTACATAAATGATGGACTATATTCTACAGGAACCACGTAAACCAGTATTTCTGGACAAGTCGAGTCATTCAACAACCCGTCTACAATACCCGTCTACAATGTCTACAATATTTCGCCGGAGTTAAACTCCGGCGAAATATTGTAGACATCTATTTGGCACCGAAATAATAAAATTTACATTTAATTAATTGTTTTCATTATTCAAATTATTAATAAAGACCACATTAATTTAATTTTTGATTTAATTACAGAGGAGACTCTTTATAACGGCACCCTATAAAGGGGCAAAATTGGATGCTTTTTAAGTCAAAATTACTAAATTAATAATTAAACTGAGCTAAGCTTAAACTTAGCTGACAGGCATTTTGGGGCTTGCGGATGCGCACTTGGCAGACGTCGCTGCCCCCTGAAGGAATATATTTTTCTGGGTAATTTGGATTCCTACAGATTGTCCGGTTTTAGGTTATGATGCTTCCGCAAGTTGCTTGAACTGCTCAAAATTATTGTAGTATTAATATGGAGGTTAATCGGGAAATTGGAGGACTCGACTTGTCCACTCACCCAGGTGAAATACTGCAGACAACCGACTGGCGCTGAAATCACAAAATGAACAACACCCAAATATATGTATATGGAATGATAAATTAGTAGTAACAGGAATTGAAGGAAGGAAATTATAATAGTTATTACTTGTATAAATTACAGTTGTAAATATATTTTGAAGCTAATAATTCTATGATATTGCTTATGTAGTTTATATGTAGTAGTGTATAATTTAACAAATATCTTACCTCCAGTGCCGCCCGAATCACAAGGAATATTGACCTGTTGACCACCTCAAGACTCAAATGAAGACCGCTCCGAACCTTGCCGTCCATCATCGGTTCATCAGATTCACTGTGATGGAATCGTCGATTATTGTGCCGAAGTCCGCGTATACTGTTTGTTGATACACAAATATTTAATTTTAAAAAGGGATAAAAGTAATTCGAACTTATTTCATAATAATGAGGATGGTGAGTAGCTAAGCATCTTAGTAATATGAGCATCTTTACCATGTTGTCCCGTTGAATTCCCGCACAACTCCGAAACGAAAGACCGGAGAAGTGATTGTGAGGTCGTCCTTTTGACAGCTTCTAATATGGGATAAGTCCAACCTTTACATGATACCGAAAGCTGTCAAAAGGACGTCCTCACAATCACTTCCCATATTAGAAGTCGCCGCTGCTACTAGTACGGTTAAATTTGGTCCCTCAATGTTAAACCTATGGAAATTTAACCGTACACGTTTTTCGGTTTGCGGATGGTCACTTCGCAGACGTTTCTCCGTCTTCTGCGCGCCATGTACTAGGCTGGGTATTTAGAATTGCGGAAGAACGTCCCATTTTCGGATATGACTGATCCACAAGCTGCTGTATCTGTGCATAATATTACAATTAAAATTCAACTTGAGATTGGCAATATTTTCATTTATTTAATAATACAAATTTGAAAATCATTTCTATCAAGATTAGGGGCATCACCAATTAATACAAAAAAATATATTTACTGTACATTAGCACAAGGATTTTAGCCTACAGTGACAGCAGACACCAAAACCCCTGGCACAAGTTCCCTCAGATGTTCCTCCATTGGCGGTACATAGCCTTCTGCAAATAAAAAAAACAAACAGTTTCAACTTTTTTGCGGAAAGATCAATAAGGAATCAATAATTCTTTAAATAATATTTTTTATCCAAAAAATAATTTGACCTCGTGAAGCAAATTCCACGTTGCCCCAATATTGTAGGGCACGACCGACCAAATTCAGGATCACGAAATCTATATGATGGACAACAAAATTAATTTATTAATTTTATTATAATTTAAAATTAAATTGATTTTTTTCTTTAACATGATAAATCTTGCACAATTTTACCCAAAATTCTAACCGTCTTTGTAAATATATTAAATGAATGCATTAGTTTAATTAAATATTTTGAAAGCATTAATTAAAGGTTTTATAAAGTTGGAAGGACTAAATCCGAACGCTTACATTTGGATTTCCTGGAACTGTGTTCATGCAGGCTATGATGACCAGTGTCCCAGTTTTCCGTGTAATAATTATTGTTACCCTCGTCAGGAACTGTTGCCAAACATCTCTTGTCAGTTTTATTCCCGTTCGCCACTGACGAGAGACGTTTGGCAACAGTTCCTGATGAGGGTGACAATAATTCGGCAAATTATTTATTTCCCCCAACACTTCCACCAGTGCGACGATACTAAGGAAATACTTATAATGACTCTCATACTGGAACATTAAATCTGTCGTACTTGAAGAATAAGGGAAATAAAAATAAGCGAGCTCAGCTTCTTCTTCAAGAAATATGGGGTTGGGAATAAATACGTCCGTAGTGTCCGTCTGTGAGAAGTGACAGGTGGTGATGATTGTACCGAGAGGAAGGAAAGATGACAATTGACCTAGGAATAAGACTGTCCTCACGGGCTTTATATATGCGCTCCCGCACTCGTATCTAACTCATGGGCTTATTCAAGTCGAGACGGTATTTTCGTCCAATAATCAAGTAGTAAGTAACAACCAACTATGACTCTCTTAAGGTAGCCAAATGGCTCGTCATCTAATTAAAGCCCTTACGGTACCAATTCCCTCGTAACACAGAGACAGGATGATTGGGAAAGCCATTTATGGAGTTTACTACAACGTCCGATTTTATTACAAAATTGTAACCCAGCTGGGATAAAAAATATAAGCGCACAGCAATGTGTGAAAACGCACAACAAATTGTAACTTTGTATTTACCTACTATTGGCATTCAGAATGTATTATTAAGGTATGAGTAAACTGACCGTATAGGTAAGTAAGGAGGATTGACGCTTATGATAATAACATATAGCGCATAACTGCTGGTCGTCAAATCCAAAAGATTTACAGTCCAGCGGCGGCAGCGGCCCTCGTCAACAGTAATTAATATTTTATTATTCACATTTACGGACGACGGTGTAAGCTGACACACAAAATGGATTCGTTGCGTTGCCAGCCGTTTCTCCTTTAATTGGGATGTATCTACCCATGCACACTGTATGTAATTAAAATCGTTTATGGACGGCGGAGCAGCAACGAGGCATCTTCATTTGAACCTACATGCAAGATGGGATATTCCGTTTAAATATCATTAAAAAAACTGAATGCAGGGGGAGCTCGTAGAACTTTAAAATTTTCAATGGAAGGAAATCGTAAAATATACATATAGTGGAGTTATCTTATCTTGCAATTGAAATGATGGTGTATGTATTACTTTGTAGTTCTAATATCTTGGGCGAAGGATCTTAAAGTACCAACTCCATCGCCAGTGTCTTAATGTACAAACGCTGGAACGCTCAAAAATTAATACTCATGTCTCTGCAACAAAGTCTTGTCGAATTTTTATAAAATATTTCTCCTGTGATCACAACGAATTCCTCCAAGCCATAAAAATTCTTCTGAAACACTTTGTGTATATGTGTATGTCCACATTACCTGGGAACTTTTGCTTCAAAGATTTCTTTACTTACACCACAGTTCCAGAAAGCACCAGCGCTAAGTTAATCAGCAAAAATGGGATGTTTTTGAAAATTAATGGGCAAATGCCCAAAGTGCCCAAATGCTGGGCATATTAGAAGTTGGGCATTTCAGGGCATTTTGGGCATGACCACGGGCACATGTTTGAGGGCAGGTACATATCGCAGGGCATTTCAAAATTGCCAACTCTGCGTGTAAGTATGTATAGTTCATCGAATGGATTGGAGAATGGTCTTCCCCATTCCCCATCACACATTGTGTGCTTTAAGTACCTTGTGTAAGTAACAATGTGGGATGGGACGATGACATACATATAACTCTACTTGAAGTGCAAGGAAAAGGCTATCTCCATTTTCCTTGCACGCAAGATACACCATCATTTCAAGTTAAAGATGGGTTAACTCCAACAATCCTAAAACGATAGGGTATTATACATGTAGATTACATTCATTTTAAATGCCTGGGATATAAATTCCAGATTTCAATGCTTTTTAAACGAATTACTTCACTTTGCAGCAAAATCAAAATAGTCGATAACCCAGGTTGGATTTAAGCCAAATGGAGATAAACCACCTTGCACCTCAAATATGCAGAAATAGGTATGTTAATGAAATTTCGACCAAAATGACATCAGCTTTTAATTGTCATTCTCTAATTACTAACATATAGACACACTACACACCAACTATATTATCTGTATTCCTGCTGTTCGCAGGCCGCCCGGACGAGCTTTTAAAGCTCTTTTTTGCTCGTGATTTAATAACTATTTTACATATGTATGTATTGTATATGTATACTTATATTTAAAAGTTTCTGGGTTACCATCTTGAAAAGTTTTACAGCTTTTTAAGCTCTTGCACACAAATCTGTTCTGAAGTCGTGATTAGTTAAACCGTAAAAACAATAGTGTTGGACACGCGAAAGCCAGGCTTTAAAATTAACAGTGTGTATGTCGTATGTAATTATACAATAGTAAAATGTACTGTTGTACATTGTCGGTGGAGACGCAAAGTGGACTATCTCCATGTACCTCTAACTGCAAAGTGGGACTTCTATCCTCATTTTAAGTGCAAGGTATGGGATAACCCCACTATAATTTACAATTGCCTTGCTTGTAGTCGTAATTTTCATTATTTCCACCTTCTATAAAAAACCATCGTTTTTCCAAAATCCGTAATTGAGGTCGTAGAAAGACCCCCATACATCACTCGAAAGGATTGATGTAAGAACAGATAACGTATTTAAATAGTAAGAACAGATTTTGAACCAAATTTACCATTTTCAAAATTATGGTCACATTTTATTTTTCTCCAAAAAACCTGTAACTCGCAGACATTTTCGTGGGGGGTAGTTCTGCAACGCCATAAAATTACCTTCATAGTGGCATTTTTCTTTTCGGCGTAGCTTCTGAGTACCGAGCTCAAAAATGGCGATTTTTACATTTTTTCCTAAAATTTTTAAACATACCGCCATATTGGAGGCGCGTCATATTGACAATATACATATATACCTAATATGCACTACTATATTGTCGTTTTCACGTGATTGGGCGACCGCGCCTTGAAAACAAGTGCGCGAAGCGCAAAAGTGCAGTCGTTTCTAGGAACTTTTGGTGTAAAAATTGCATGGAATAATAATAATGTATTAAAAATTTATTAAACTGTTTTCCAGAATTATTCTGAAAAATAGAATAATCTTAGAATAATTTTTTTCTGAAATATGTGTAAAACAAATATAGGTATACATATGCCAGCACTAATTATTTCCACCTTCTTCTATAAAAAACCAGCATTTTTCCAAAATCAGTAGTAGTGGATGTAGAAGGACCCCCAATACTTCATTCGAAAGGTCTTTAAATCGTAAGAACAGATTTTGGACCAAATTTACCATTTTCAAAATTTTGGCCCATTTTAAAAAAAATCATCTTGGATATATTTAATTTTTTTCTAAAAAACCTGTAACTCGCAGACCTTTTCGTGGGGGGTAATCCTAAAACACCATAAAATTTGCTTCAAGGCAATTTTTTTCTTTTGGCCGTTGCTTTTGAGTTACCGGATCAAAAACGACGACTTTTACTTTTTTTCCTGAAAATTTTAAACATACCAGCCATATTAAAGCGCGTATTACTCATGTAGTACACAGTACTATACTGTCGCATTATACCTGATTGGGCGGCCACGCTTTGAAAGTAAGTGCGCGAAGCGCACTTGTTTTTTAATTATAATAAAAAATATGTTCAATGTAATTTAAATGTCCATCACTATCTCATTAGAGATCGTATATCGTATATTTAATTTTAGTTTATTTCCTCTCAACGCAACGTCGTAAAAAACATTTCATAGGTACGCACTATCATACACAATTTAATGTAATTTATGGAATAAAATTCAGCGTGCGTAAATACAAAACAACAAAAATTTAGCAGCGATAGTTAATAAAAAAATAATAAATGAAATTAAATAAATATTAATGCATTAAATAAAATTAAACAATAAAAAGTTAAATAAAATAATAATGAAAATAGCAAATACCATTTACAGGAGTGAAGTTAAAACTTGGAGTAGCTTTTTGTGTTGTTATTTAATTTAATTTATTAATATATAAATAAAGTTATTAAAATATAATATAATTAATTATTATTTAATTTATTATTATTCCATTTTATTTGTCATTATTCAATTGGTACACTGCAAACTGGAACTAATGCTGCATATTTGATATTTGCTCTAATTTTGGACAATATTTGTGTGTTAACATAGCCATTGGAAAATTCACTCAATGCTTCCCCGGCGCCAAGGCTTCAACAGTCACAAGTATGTACATGCCATGGAGAAGGAGTGGAAGTCGTAAATAATGTCTGCCCTATGCATTTCCTATTAGGCATTTAGGGATGCATGTTAAATTGCACGACCCACATATGCTTCCTTTATCACAAAAAATTTTCAATTTTTTTGAAATATTAATTACCCTTTCTAAATTAAACTCCTTCCCAATGAAATAGCAACGGCATCCCGGAGCAGTTCCAAAGGTAATTTCTACAAAATCTGAGCTTAATAAACAGTCAATAATTAATTGCATTTTATCGTGTAAGTAATATAATATAATGTAACGCATAATACATACTACATATGTGCATAGTATATTATTTGTTCCAAATTCCAAATTGATTAAAACTTTTAATATTATTAAATTGTTCTTGTTTCAACTTCAATGTTTGATTTAGCTTTGTCATAATGCGAAAAAGGAGAATGGCGAAGAAGAGGAAGATCGACAAGGAACCGTCGCTCGTGGAGGAACTTGAGGACGAAGAGACGGTGAGAATAAATTATTTTTTCTGTTAATAAAAATACTACGGACATGGGAAAATTTGTCACAATATGACAATTTGACATGATATGTATATTATGCAAAATTTAATTTGTAAAAATTACAGTCAGAGACGGCCAGGCTGGTGTCACATGTAATGTCTATTCATTTAGTAAGTGAGGGTTTTTGCTATTTTAATTTCTTAAAAAAGGAATGTTTATGCGATTGTGATTGTATTAAGTGAATAATGACTATGTATTTAGTATTTATTTATTTGGTATTATTTATTTATTTGGTATTATTTATTTATTTGGTATTATTTATTTATTTGGTATTATTTATTTATTTGGTATTATTT
>JAQGAK010003970.1:0-13418 GCA_034696945.1 Lipothrix lubbocki
TTTAAGTTTAGTAGAGATGGCCGGCCTCTAAAGGTGGCCGGGACTCTAAAGATGGCCTGGGTTTGGGTGAATGTTTGGAAGTTGGCCGGGGGCTATCTTTGAGGTTTTTACGGTATTCTACAAAAGGACGTGTTCAGACGAAATTCTCATTCAAATATTTGTACCAAAATTGTTTCCATATTTTTTATACGTCAAAATCTTTATATTTGCAAAGCAGTACAGCGCATTGAGCACTAAATTTGTGAAATCGCCTGTAAATTTATTATACCTGTGGCACATTCGTGAAATGAAGAGTAAGTTCACGAAGTCACTGTTAAATTCGTGAAATAATAATAATAATAAAGGAGAAGTTGCGCCCGAAACGTGATTCATGAATATGTAAACCTTTTGTGTTTACCCCACAAGTGAACTGTATTCCCTTTAATTAATTAATAATACTCATTTAAAATACTATCTTTTTCATTATCATAGGAACAGGGTAGGTTTTTCCTTAATCTGTTGTTATGGACGTGCAAGGACCCCCAATACGTCAATCGAAGTTTCCTTAAATCCTAAGGACAGCTTTTGACTCCAATTTACCATTTCCAAAAATTTGACCAACTTTTGGAGGAAAAATTCAAAGTTTTGACTTGACCTGTTAGTGGGAGTAATTCTCAAACACCATAATATTACCTTCATATGGTGGTATTTTTCTAGTGGCCGTAGCTTCTGAGTACCGGGCTCAAAATTAACAATTTTTACCTTTTTCCCTAAATATTTTAAACATACTGCCATATTACTGGCGCGTCTTACACACATACACTTCCATGCGCCTTTTTATTCATAACACACTAATGACAATTATCATTCACAAAACTTCTTTTGGTTTTTATTTGATTTTGATTTTGAAAATAATAAGTTCAAATATTTTTAGTCAAATGTTGATATTAATTCACAAGACGAAGGACGTAACTGCGGAAACATTAGTAAAAGTAATGTATTTACGTTTTTTTTACAGAAGAATACATTTGTGTGTATATAGCATACGGAGCAAAAATCAATTTTACATTAATTCTATGCTTTTGTACAAGAACTCAGTTCATACGATTATACGAAAGCTAGGGGCTGGACGACAAGAATTTATTTATATTATTTTATGTCAACGCTATAGATTTTCTGTTTCCCATTTCCCATATCGATTGGCGCAAGTCACACCTCTAATGTATTGTAGTGTACGTACTTTTGTAGCTTTTAAATAAACTATGATGCTCACACACATGTATATTAAAGAGACTTGTGATTACCTGAAAAAGCAAAACTTCATATTGAGGTACATAGGACCTTTTTTAATTATCACATTTGACCAGTTCCTCTTTGTAAACTTCAACTCCTTAAGCTTTAAAGTCAGGTTCTGTAATTTATATAAGTCGTGTTCATTCTTCCAATGTTAAATCAAAATGACTAAATTCTATTTCAAATATGGTTTCCAAACGTTTTTTTCAATTCAAAATCATTAAATTTTTGAAGCAACAAAAGTGAATTGAGCGCTAAAACATGATCGGGTTAGGCTTGGGCCCAATTTCGAAGCGCTTGTTTTATTCAGGAGTCTGGTTAAATCGATATTTACTCTACTTGCCGTACACTTGGGATCCCATTAATAAGAAACTTTCTACGGATGTAGCAGCGAAGTACGTGATAGGCTGGTACTTCAACATGGTGTCCATCTTATTGTTTGGTGTGTGGGGATGGGTCAGAACAGTTCAAACAATGATTTACTACAATACGATTTCTAGGAAATACATTTTCCATTTAGTTCCAGCAGGGCTGATTTCCCTATTTGTGATTGGTCCCGTCGTGGCGCTGCTGAATGAAAGGCGCGTGAGATATGAAATCCCGTCGTTTTTCAATCAATATTTTATTTTTATTAAGCAAATGCAAGGTAAGACGCACAATTTGTTTAAACCAATAATTTATAACGCGTCAATTCGTTTTTGTGAAGATGCTTTCTATAGGCTGCAGGCCGATATTTTTGTCCACACTAAATATTATATTTGAAATTATATTTGCAGTTAAATATAAACCTGTCAAACCCAATCGATCCAATAAGCAATCGCTTTTAGACGACATCCTTTCGGACAAAGCCGGGATGGTTGGAATTGTGATGTGGGGGATGCTGGTTCTAATTCCTTCACTCATTGTCGTGATCTCACTCTTGTTTCCGAACATGACAATACTTTTTACGTCCGTAATTAAAACTTCATCATTGAAGGGGACGATTTCATTGAGAATCATTCAACTCGTCATCCATTTGTACTTTTTATTGACAGCATTTTCTCATATATGCTTTTTTATATTGCCCGGAACCGAACTCATTTTTGGAGCGTGGGGTTGGATTAACGAAATCAGGTATAATTGAATCACTCTTAAGGAAGTTCAAATGTTCAAAAAGATAGGTAACAAAATTTAAAATTTAGTCTTCTAAAATTCTTCTAAAAAAGCATTCGCTTTATTAATTTATTTTTACAGCCTGGACCGCGAACAGTGGCAGACATCTTACAAACTGAGAAGGGGTCAGAATTTCCGGAGCTTTTACGTCCAAGCACGAATACTTTTCAATCAGGCTTGTTACCTTTTTGCCCAAAGTGCTCTACCAACTCTGGAATGGTTGGGTGCTGCCCTTTTAATTCTCTGTATTTATTGCGCCGTGCGACTCCACGGGATGATCAGCATAGTTGCAATGTTAGCTGCGGTAGTCATATCTGCGTACCTAGCCGTGATTTTTACTACCCTTGCTAATGTGTACGAAGATGCCCAGGATATGCTGCACAGTTGGAAACGGAGACGCATGTTCCCGGAGTTTAAGAAATTCCTGAACAGTCAGCGCCCTATTCGAGTTAACATCGGCGCCATGTACTACGTTGACAGAGGGATGGTACTCACAATGTTTGGCTGTATTTTCACATGGACCATCAGTTTGCTCGTGATGGATTAACCCATTGAGTGCATATGGAAATTGTTATAGAAACCCTATTGTTTCTTATTCATTTCCATCCTTGACCTAGTAAATTCTCCTAGTGACCTCTCCAAGTGCCCCTTCCAAGTGACCCAATTGACTTCTTGATTTGCGTAAGCCAATATTCTTTATCCTGTAATAAACAGTTTTACATTACATACATAGTAAACATCAAATTAATTCACAAATTTTTAACTTTTTTTAACTTACATTTCTTGCAAGCCAAAATGAAAAATGTAATTAAAATTAAAATTCCTAGTTTATGAGATAAAATGAACGCCTCTGAAGTTATATTCTGTAGTTGTAATAAATTCCTAGATAGTTTTACGGCATATGTACATGTTGAAAACAAACATTGCGTACGCAGTAGATATAACATACAACGTAACAGCGACACAACACGAGCCTGTATGTACATAGGTAAGTGGGTTTTCCGTTGAAAATGCTTATCACGTTTTGAAAGCAAACATTTATTTACACGTAAAATCAATTAAAAACCGAAGCTATGGGATTATAGCACTACTAGGATTTGTATTGAAACTTTGCAATATTCAACGTCAACGTCGTGTATGAATACGTAATAAAAGAAAAAAAAGTTTTATGCTTGAAAATAGGCGAAATTTATAAAACGTGGGCATATCAAATTGTCCGGATAAATCGTTTTAGACGTTATATTTACATGTAAGCGCAATGAGCTCTACAATCGATTACATTTTCCACAATCGATATGAATATTAGAACCTCATCCAGTTTTTTTCAGTTGTTACCACAGAAGCTCAAGTGTTCAAACGTTTAACGAAGAATCTGTTGTTAATATTTTGGATCATCTTCCAATGTTAAATGACTAAATTCTATTTCAAATATTGTTTCCAAACATTCTTTTTTTAAGTCAAAATCATTAAATTTTTAAAGCAATAAGGTGCATTGAGCGCTAAATATGATCGGTTTAGGTTTGGGTCCAATCTCCCAGCGCTTGTTCTACTCAGGAATCTGGTTAAATCGATATTTCCTCTACTTGCCCTACACTTGGGACTCCGCTAATCAGGGACTTTCCTCGGATGTGGAATGGAAGTTCGTCATTGGCTGGTATTTCAATATGGCGGCCTTCCTCCTCTTTAGTGCTTGGGGATGGATCAGAACGACTCAGACAGTGATTTTCCACGACGGAATTTCTAAAAATTACACTTTTAATTTAGTTACAGCATGGCTCATTTCCGTACTATTGATTGCACCATTAGTGGCGCTGCTGAATCAAATGTGCTTCAGATATGAAATTCCATCGTTTTTCAATCAATATTTTAATTTTATTAAGCAAATGCAAGGTGAGATTTAAATTTTGTAAATAAATAATTTCATGCAGAGCACCTCGATATCTAGAATTTTCTTTTAAACAATATGGTTTTTAATTATTTTGCAGCTAAATATGCAGCCGCCAAGCCCAAACAATCCCTTGTTCAAGACATCCTTGCGGACAAAGCTGGGATGGTGGGAATTGTAGTGTGGGGCCTGCTAATAATACTTCCATTACTCATAGCACTGATCTCGCTGATGTTTCCTGATCTCACGATATTATTCACGTCTGTGATTACAACGTCATCTTTATGGGCGACGGTTTTATTGAGAATCACTCAACTCGCCATCCATTTGTATTTATTATTTACAGGATTTTCCCACATTTGCTTTTTTATGTTGCCCGGAACGGAACTGATTTTTGGATTTTGGGGGTGGACTAAGGAATTAAGGCATGTAATAATTATTATAATTATAGATTATTATATAATTAGGTATCTATATTTTGTATTTTAATTACAATTAAACATTGAAATACAATAATATTTACGAATTCGTATGTTCGCAGTCTGGACGGTAAAAAATGGCAGACATCTTCCAAACTGCGGACATTCCAAGGGTTCCGGAGCTTTTACGTCCAAGAGCGAATCCTCGTTAACCATGCTTGTTATATATTTGGCCAAAGTGCCCTGCCAGCTGTGGAATGGCTGGGTGGAGGAATTTTAATCCTCTGCATTTATTGCTTTGTACGACTCTCAGGGATGATCGTTATTGTTACGCTGTTGGGTTCCATAGCAGCATCTCTGTATCTCACGATAACTTTTACGTCCCTGGCTAATATACACAAGGATGCCCGGGATATGCTGCACAGTTGGAAGCGCCGCTGCGAATTCTTGGAGTTTAAAAAATTCCTCAGGAGCCAACGGCCTATTCGTTTCAACATGGGCGCAATGTACTTTGTGGACAAGCGGATGGTCCTCACTATGTTCAGCACTGTCATTGCTTGGTCAATTAATTTGCTTGTGGTAGATTGAAATTATTAGCTGTTTCCAACCATATAGGTTGTAAATGTCATTGTATTGACTACTTGTACGAATATATTATATGTACATAGTGCCATTAGTCCATACTGGACGTTGTATTCCCACCACCATGTTAATTAAACATTGTTACATTTTGTAATTTTATTATTGTGCTCTAAATCCCAAACTAATTTATTATTTATTTACAGGCCTGGGACCATTTCGTGTTTCTGGCCCTTTAAATTTCGCAAAGTTACAGTCAATTTTTTGCAGTATTTCGCACAATTGATGATGAAATTTCGCGTTATTTTGCGATTTTTATACACAGTTTCTTGATTTTTTACTTATCCTGGCTTTACTTTGCGGTTTTTAACATCAATACCACCATTTTTATCGAGTTATTTTCAGTTTTGAGCAGTTTTAAATGCCAAAAGTGGATAAAGATAATTTAGGAATTTATTTTTCTAACTAAAATTAACGTTTTTGTGTAATAAATTCCAAAAACAGTTGTTGGAGTTCAAATTTAGCGGTATTTCGTGAAAATGTATATTTTGAAGTATTTCGCGTTTTTACACTATTTTTTGCGCATTTCGCGTTTTTTGCGATTTTTAAATTTAATTTTTGTGGTTTTAGGACAGGCTTCCTATCTAGATTACTCATCAAGGTCAACTTTTACAGCACAAATGCTGAAGCGGGCCACCAAAAATTGTTATTTAAAAATACTCAGTTTAATAATCTAAAGCCTATTTATGGAAATTATCTTGAAATTAAAATTGACGAAAAACCACTTTTTTTGCACTGACGATTAAGATTTTTCAACTACCAGTTAGGACACAATTTATTAGAAACCTATTATATTAACCCCCCCCCATTTTAAGCTCAAAATTTGCCTGTTTTTTCCGTTTTTTGCCCTTTACACGCGTTACATGCAACGCACTTTCAACAAAAAGGCTAACGTTTGTCTGCTGTATAAGAATTTTGCAAAAAAGGTCGTTTTTAGCCAGTATCCCTGGCAAAATCAGCCAAACAAATTTTGGCAAAATTTGACATTTTTTTGCAATGTTTTTATTTTTCGCGAAAAGCACAAAAACGTACCGAAGTTACATTTTTTCACTGTTTGGAAAATCACTTTTTTCAACTTGCGAAATTAGTTCAGTTTTGTCGCGGGAGGCCGATTATCCAAACTTTGACAAGCCATAACTCGCTCAATTTTAATCCGATCTGGACAAAGCTGGCGCCATTCGATTGGAAATCAAATTCTCAACAAAACAAATTTAAATATATTCATACAAAATTTGTCGTTTCCACGGTAGAAGGCCAAAAAGTTGCAAAACAATGATTGTACTAGATGTTTGAAAATTTTTATCTCCGTTGGTAACCGTCCGATTTTGATGCGGTTCTTTAAAAAGATGCAGCGCGGCGAGACGATCATTTAACATATACATACCCATGTTAAAAATCGAATAGTAATTTTTGGTGTTGTTCAGCAAAAACTGAAAAAATCCGGTTGTACACAGCTTAGTGCGGCGAGGGTTAATATTGCTAAACTTATTGTAAATCGTGTTTTAAAACAACTACATACTAATAATACCTTGTGCATTTTTCATTTGATTTTGATGAAGTTCGGCTTGAAACATTCTTGATCAATACATCTAGTTGAATTATTGATATATTTGTTATATTGGATTTTCACCCACATTATTAAGTCCATGTTTATGAGGAGCCCCAGAGACGAAAACTGCTTCGCCGAAACACGTAAAATGTTGATAATAAACTAATTCACTACTTCTCTACTAATCCAGATTGTAGTAGAGAATTTGATTTGCAAATCCAGAGGAATAAACTTTAACAATCTGCCTAGAAATACGGCAAATATAAGCAGAAAACACTTATTCTAAAAGGTTATAATTTTGCAAGAAATCAATTTGCAACATATTTTACTATTGCATACAGTAAAACATCCCCACAAGTGGTGCTCATGAAAAACTGAAAATTTCAATTGATTCAGAATTGAGTGGAAAATTCCAGCTTGTAAATTAAGACAAACACGGGCGCAAACTAAGAAAAACCCACCTGGCAAAAGTGGATTTTTCTTGATTTATTTTAAATTCAACTTAAAATGAGACTAATTAATTAGCTTGACGCATTAGTTGGTTAATTGCACCAAGACGCCAGACAATAATTTACATCAAAAATTAAATGAAACATTGTTTTTAGTTTGTTAAATAAAATTAAAACGGCACATATCTAGTGTAAAGTCATTTTACGACTATAGGTCGCGGTCCACCTGGAATGACTGGAAGGTCCACCGGTGGACCGCGTGCCACTTCGTGAGGAAGCCTGTTTTAGAATGTTCGTATGTCCAACAATGTGTAAAACAATTTACTCAACTGGGAATACTCTATTATGAATTTTTAATTTTATCGTGTTTTTCGCGATTTGCCAGCCCTTATCACTTTGGTTGTTAATAATAACACAATTGATCAGCATATTTGCCCCAAATTTTTTTAACATACAATCTAAAGTAAAAAAAACTAAATTTGTATCTTACCTTAATTCGCTCACGACAATCAAACACATTGCCAAACCAAAACGGGGTTGACTGAAAACAAAGGCTGAGCAATGGTATATGTATAAAATATACGCTGTGTAAACAGCAAAAAGAAACTAAAAACAGCTGTAATGAATTTGCTTCGTTTTACGATGAAATCTGTTCTTCGGATTGTGGTTGAGTCAGCGTCACCAATAGCAACAGGATCATTAGAATGTTGGTGTTTGTGTTTCAGAACAAACAGACATCTACATGTATGATGTTCCACGTGAACTTACTCTACTTTCTTAAGCCACTATTTCATACAACAATAACATACAATTGAGCGAAAATTTTCAACACTAAATTTTTTAAGATTTTAACTTGGACATACCTTAAAATTTATAGATTTATTTACTTGCTTAACATCCTGGAAAATCTTTTCCGAATGTTCCAAAAATTTGAAATTTAGAAGAATGTGTACAAAACGTTGTTATAAAACTAGTGCGTATAATATTAAATGTCAAAAACCTTTTTCTTATAAACCTTTTTATAGTAAAATTTATAAAACTAAGAACTATAATTTTCTAATTGACTAGTCAATTTATGTTCATGTTTCAGTTTATTTAGTCATATTATGTGCTTGCATTGTATATATTATGGACGCAATTCAAGAATACGTACTCGTGATTTTTTGGATTTATCGGTTATTTCAAAAATGTATTGGCAATTGCTGCTTGTATATACAATACAAGCACATAATATGCATGTATTCGCAGCCCAAATTACAGTAATCAATCAAAACTTCCTGTGTAATCGACGCACAGTAATATAACTTGCACTATGTGAAAGCTTGGTTAATTTCCAATCGAATGATATACTACTTGACCTAGGTCATCAGGGGTCGCTGACTTTTGACCCCCCACACGGGGTAATTGGAGCACCGTGACCGTCCAACAAGGTTACAAAAAGAAGGTAAACACCCCAGTATGTCTTGTGTGGAGATTTCAGAAGATTCTGACGTCTAGTTTATGTGTGACATCACTTTTTGGACTTTTTTGAAAGTTTTTTCAAAATTTTGAAGCTGTTTTTTGGATTTTTCAAAAACGCTCCCGGACTGCAGAGCAGCATGCAGTCCTATACATTAATCAAAAAACTGCGTAAAAATCTGACGAGCCGTTTCGGAGTAAATCCGGATCTCCCGAAAATTCGGGTTTTTACCCGTATCTTTCTATGGGTTTACCTGGTTCCAAAAATTTCAACTGGAATGCATCCCGGACTGCTAAACTTTGGTCTCTGGTCAAACAAACTCATACAATTCCACCAAAGTGTTTAGACCTTACAGGTTTCACGTGAACTTACTCATCGCGAAATACCGCGAAATTTTGTGGTCGATTTCGCGAAATACGGCGAAATTTTGTCATCGATTTCGCGAAATACCGCGAAAAATTGACTTGAATTTTGCGAAATTTTTAGGGCCAAAAACGCGAAATGGTCCCAGGCCTATTATGGTGTTTCAGAATTACCCCCCATGACAAGGTCTGCAAGTTACCGTTTTTTCGAAAAAAAATAAAATGTCGGCAAAATTTTGAATTTTCCTGGCACAAACGGGTCAACATTTTGAAAATGAAAAGATTGGTCGAAAATTTGTTCTTACAATTTTAAAACCTTTCGAATGACGTACTGGGGGTCTTTCTACGACCAAAATTACGGATTTTGGAAAATTCTGTGTTTTTAGAGAAGGTAGAAACTATTACAAAGTAGGATGACGCTATAATTAAAATGAATTTTTTCAAAATTGGTACAACTTGGTGTTTTTTAAAAATATATTCAGTAAAAATTTATTACCTTTCAATTTGTTTCTGATGACATCAGAGCTCTATTCAAGTCCAAGTAAAACTTCAAGATTCAAGTGCGTATCAAGTTCAAGTCAAGTCATGTACAGCCCAATTTTTAACTTGGTACTTTAAAATCAAGTACAAGTCAAATTCCTATTTTGACTTGAATTATTAAGTTCAAATACAATCAAGTTCAAATAAAAAATGTTTAACTTGATCGCCAAATAAAGTCAAGTACAAGTACGCCAAATATAAATACTTACTTATATGACTTGAATACTTTTTGCATGAATATTATTAAAACACATAGGTGTGTAGTTATACTTGTAATCGATTGAAACCCGGCATCGGTCGTAAGTACTATTTACAAAATAATTACGTTTTCTGGAACAACTGCCTCAGTGTTAGGTCTAGCTAAAAAGTAAACCAACATCAATGGGATAACTCCACTAAATAATTTACAGTTGCATTGCAGTTAAAATTTTAAATACAAAACCTGCCTCCGTTATCATTTTTTAGTGTAATTTAAATCGTAGGATATCCCATCTTTGCACTGAACTGTTGGTGGATATCTCATCTTGCATTTAGATTCAAATTGAGTTTACCCGGTTTCCGTCGCCACCCAAGTGTTGGTTATCACTTTGGTTGCTAATAATAGCAAAAATTAATATATCATTCAATATTAATTAAATATAATTATATAAAATAATTAAAATATTAATATATCGCATATAATCAAAAGTGCAAAAAACTTCATAGTATTTTCCTTTAATTTGCTCACGATAAACACATTTCAAAACCAAAACGGGGTTAGCTGCAGACAAAGGCTGATCAATGGTATAGATTTATAAAATATACGCTGTGTAAACAGCAAGAGGAATTACCATGAACAGCGGTAATGCATTTGCTTCTTGTTTGAACGACGAAATCCGTTCTTCGGATTGTACTTAAAGCAGCGTCACCAAAGGCAGCAGGATCATTAGAATGTTTGTGTTTTTGTTTCAGAACAAACAGTCATCCACATATATCATGTCAAAATACATGTCATCTTATGTATTAGTTTTATAAATAACGATTTTACTGACACATCGTCGATGGTAACGCAAAGTATGTGAACCGAAATCCAAAATGAAATATCTAAATGTACAATCGACTATTTCAATGCAAAGATGAGATATCCTGCCGTTTAAATAGAGTAAAAAGCCAAAAACAGTTGAAGCTTTTGTAGTTCCAATTTCAACTGCAAAGGAATTGGAAATTATTCAGAGTAGTTGCACTTGACAACGTTTTTGTTTTATCGATTAAGAAGCAAAAATGAAGCGGTTTCTTGGGCAATACAGTTGATCATGGTAAGAACCATCGGACGATCGATAATGTACATTTTCCTTAACGTGTAAGCCATTACTGGAACTGATCGAAGATCCTTTCGAAACAATAATTTCTCTTTTCCAGCCCTGGTCTTCCAGTAATTGATCACATTGTTACACCTCAATTTTAGCTCTGAGAGGAGCGTAAACAATACTACGAGGGAAACTAAGTAATGGAGGTCATTCCTGACATCTTGATTGCCCCGAACGTACAAAGGACGCACCAAGTCATGAGAAGGAATTTTGTGCACGGAAGCCCCAGTTCAGTGTAAATTTGCTCACACCATTTCAGTTGTAATAAATAGGTTTTATATACTTTCAAGAATTCCATGGGCGATCGCAATTTGTTACTGGTCACCTTGCAAGTCTTGTGACTATAAAACAAAAACCCAGACCGAATTGTTAACACACATTCTAGGTGCTATTATAAATAAACCAAGACATTGGCTTGAAATACACGATGCTGTTAATTTTGTTGTTCACCCCCGTTTTGAAGTTACCTGAGCTCATTTGCGACCACAATAATTGTAGTAAAACCGTAACCAGACATGACTAAGAGGGAAGATGAGGAGTGGTAAATATACAGAATGTAGGCCGTGTAGATAGCAAATGGAATTCTCCAAACAAATGTCAACGAACCAGGTTCTGACAGAATTGAAGACAACTGCTCTTCGGATTGTGGTCGTTGTAACGTAACTAATGGCATGAGTACGAAAAATAATACATTTATCGACTGAAAATACGATTTCATAACCAATCCAGTGACTTTAGTTAGAGTCGTGGGTTTGGCATTGGCCAGCACGTATTCGCCTATATGGAAATAAACAAATAAATAATACCTTCACATGTATTCCAATAATTTAATTCTACTGATTTTTTTCTTATTATCAAATACTATTTTATCCTACTTTAATCTTAACTAACTAACAATACATTCTAATTTACAAAAACGTTTGTACGCATTTTATTTGTTGAAAATGCTTTGTATGAATTTTATCTGTACAAAATGTTTTGTAAACAGTTTTTTGTTACCTTCAAGCTTTTTTATAAAAGCCAAGTACATGTTAATAAAAGGAGCTAGATCATGTCTATTAATGATCACACAAATGTGCAGAACCACCGCGAGAAAATAAAACGCGGCTGTAAATCGCATGTAGATTCGATGATTCTTACTGTAGCAAACCTCATTTGAACTGACTTGAAAGCATCGCGTAAGCACAAACACAGTGTGCAAAATTGCCACAAACATATTCAACCGCCAACGTTTTTGCTGCTTTGAATTTCCGACCTCTACACGCTGTGTATCTTTGTCCCACCTGAAAGGATGACCACCTAAAATTTCCCCAATTCGGAAACCTTTCACAAAATAGCAGTGAATTTGATTCGTCCAGATCACTCGTTTACCCGACGGTTTTATGACTCTTGGCATGGCGCTTAAAGATTATAATAGTTTTCAAAGGACAAAAATACATACAAGAAATAATCTAATATAAATGTTTTTGCAGAGTAAACAACAAGTACGTTTTCACCCATGAATTGCTCGCGAGAAGTTTTGCCAGTCACTCTAGTAACGGTTTGTTATAAATAGCAGTAATTTAAGCGTGTCTTTTCATAATTGCAGGCGAATTTAGGATACAAATTCATTGTCAATGACTTCAATTACCCAACCATAACTTTTAATTTATGCTCTGAGCTAACTGTTTTAGCTGTATCTATTCCGTAATTAGTAGTTATATAATTTCAACGACCTTATTCGGTGATCTAGTGAGTGCCCAAAAGTTGTTACTGTAACTTTGAATGTTTGAATGCATGTTCAATATACTATTTGGTGGGAATTAAAATAAACAACAGTCATATTAAGGATAAACATACCATACATTATGAGGACTATGTACATACATACATGTAGGAGTGGACCAAGTCAGTCATTTGTCACATACTAAATATCTCTAATCAAACGTTAATGCTTTCTCGCTTAGTTGTTCGGAAGTATCATGTTAATTATCTCGTCCAATGCTAATGAAGGGTTGTCAGGTGAGCCAAGTTGTGCGGTCAAATATTGAAACTCTCTGTACTGAATACATAAAGCGTTCAGGTACTACCGACTACCGAAGGAAGTATATTTAAGCTGAATACGACAATCCTTTATTTGTAAGTATAGGGAATGGCTATGGCTAATTGTAAGTACATAGGAATGTCGTGTGTTTAGAAAAAGTAAAACTGTATATCACTGCTTGCCTTTTAGTGCTTGCTATAAGACTTATATATTATATTATTATTATAGTACATTACTAGGGCTGGTAAATCGCGAAAAACACGATAAAATTAAAAATTCATAATAGAGTATTCCCAGCTGGGTAAATTGTTTTATTGGGCATC